>CAJUYI010003588.1:0-22493 GCA_910591695.1 Galerucella pusilla | reverse complement strand
AAAAAAAATCTGACGAAAAATCACTCGAAAAAAGGAAACAAATTATTTTTTCCTTTCTACCCTTGGATATCGGTTCTTTTGTCACTTATGAGTTTTCTCGGAAGAAAAAGTTAACGACAAAACGACACATCAAAGCCCATAAGGCCTCGCCAGCCATTTCTTGGGATTTCCAAACAAATAGCTTTATATGAGGCAATATCCAAAAGCCCTTACAGTTGGGCGGTAAGGCAGTCTCTCCTGGCAAACAAACTACTCGTGTATTCAGCTTATAGACTCCAGAGTTCAGGACCGATAAATTTATAGTCCTGAAGGATTTAAAAGCTACGTGGCCTGCCAGAATGGCACGTTTCAATACTCCACAATATTAGTGTACTCTGATCGGTGAATAATGGTGATGGCTACACCAAATTTTATTCTATTTGGGACCATTGCAAGCTATTAAATGAATTCGGTGAAAAGATAGCACACCCTTTTCATGGAAAACGTTCGAATCTGGCCATTTTAGAGGAGAAAAAAAAACGCAAAACTAGTTTGTACTTCGTCTTGGTTTTTAATTAAAAGTACACTTGGTAAAGTGTTTTTAGTCATTAGATAATAAAAAAGCTTAAGAAAAATAGAAAACTCACTTCAAAAAGCACTCGGTACTCGTAACAAATTATTTCGCCTTTAAATAGGGTTTGAAATTTCCAAAAATACACAAAATGCTCAAAATTCGTCTCTAAGAGTTTTTTCTCCTCCAAATGGAGTCTTGAAATTTTCGAAAATCCACTATTCAAAACCAAAGATACTCATAACTCGACTAATATGTTAGATAGGACGTTCTAGTCTTCGGCAATTGATTCAGGAGAAAATTTTAACTGACTTTTTTCTTAGCCGAAAGCATCTCAAACAACACCCCATGTTCGAACGAATTGTAGATGAAATAAACATGGATTTTTATTTAATGAAACTCGAGAAATACCTCAATAATATAAAATTTTCTATCGCTATCGCTATTATTCAATGATCAGGCTACTAATATTGTAAAGTATCGAAACGTGCTAGAATGCCTGAATACGTACAGTATTAATCCTGTAAATTAAATTAACTCGCACCAACACAGATTCATGGACGAACAAAGAGTGGTTGGAAAGACACTTCCAAAAATGGAAATAAACAAATGCAGTTCGTATAAACATTTTATAACACTGAGAAGTTTGCTCTGATCCAAAACACGTCTTCTCATCTCGTTGTCAATTCCATGATGATGTTTCGGTGTAAACTTTAATGGACAAATGTTGTATAGTACCAACTTATCGAGAAAAAAACCCTAAGTCTATTAATGTCGAACAATAAATCCACACTACACATGCACTATTGATAAAAGGGTTTTTTAAATAATCAATTTTTTTGTAACATTAATAAAAAAATACATATTTAATTCAACATTTTTTTTGGTGTAGTAAATTGGAACGCTTATCATTCTGTGTAAACTCCACTATAAAGCGGAATTAAATACTAGAAAATGTAAAAAATTGATTATCCCGCGCGCTCCCACCAAATTTTTAAATATTTCAAATGGACTTTTCAGTATTTTTTTATTTTCTATTGAAGTAAACTCAACCAAAGATTACAGAATAAAAACATAAGATGTTTCACTTGTTCGAATTTATCGCGTAAATACCGATGCCACTGGTAAATGTCTGGTGACTTGGATGGTACAGTACTTGCCATTTAATTTGGCATATTATACGGGACGTCGCCCGTCGAGCGATGTTATTTTAGAACGGTGTTTATTCGTTGATCGTGTTTTTTATTTATGTTGTATAGATTATTTAAATTTATTACATAATTGTTGAAATGAGCAAAAAGTCATATTAATACTTTTCTCTTTAATAGAAAAGCTTGAACACTAAATATTTTGTAATATTTGCTAATACAAAATTAAGGATTTATTTTTATAATAATTATATTATATAAACAAGTACATTAGCAAGAAAACACAAAAATTCAATTCTATAGCTAACCAAAGGGGAATTGGTCAGTTCCTTTTGAACGAATTTACTAAATTTTCTTTTCTTCATTCATGTAATCAATTTCCTTCCAAATATTATGCAAGTCTCTATACCAGAGTCTGTATATATTTTACTCTCAAATGTATATTGAAAGATTTGAAAAACAATAGATTAAATTTAACACATAAACCAAACTCCAAACTTAGTATTTTACAACATTTAAACATTTTTTTAATAAAGGTAACCTGCAGCTGCTTCTCTTTTCACTGTTTTAACCTTGTCAATCCAAAAAATACGCGTTATTTAAAGATCAAAATTTGAGATTTAGTGGCCCTATTATTCTGGTGGCTCTAATGAGTATATTTAATTGAATTTGTGATAAATATCTGCTAGATTACTAATAAGTATCAAAAATTACTAAGATGCTGGATAAAAACTGTGAATTGATTCATTAAAAAAAAAGTTTATTTTTTACTTACCTTTTCAAATTCATATCCCGAACATTTTTCGAAATAATTAACATTTAAAAATAAACCTTTGTGATAAAGAATCCTATTAATTTAAATATATATTTCTCATATTACGCCCTGTATTATATTTTTATTCTTTAATCTTTGTCTCAACTTTAGCATTCTATCTATTCCAATAGGTACTGTATACGATTCCAAAGGTACTGGTGATCCCATCTCTAAAAAATTCAATATCCCGTGCGCTCCCACCAAATTTTTAAATATTCCAAATGGACTTTTTAGAATTTTTTTATTTTCTATCGAAGTAATCTCAACTTGAGCATTCTATCAGAAGTCCCTCCCCCAACCTGTGGAAGTGGGCATACCTCAAGGGTCAATCTTAGGTCCTCTGATATTTTTATTATACATAAACGATCTTTCTAAATATGTTAGCACAAATAACTTAATACTATATGCGGATGACACAACATTAGCAATTGATTCTGAATCTCCAGATGAGCTGCTTTTAATGATGAATATTTCATCAAAATAATTTATATCGATGCAATAGTATAGTATAAATACGCATACTCCCATAATCTCTTTCTATGGGGGGGGCCTGTGCGGTAAATGCCTCAAGGATTTTTACTTATCAAAAAAGGATTGTTCGTCTAATTTTTAATCTATATTATAGAGAAACATGCAAAAATAATTTTAAAGATTTCGGTATTCTAAGTTTTTATTCTATTTACATCTACAAGTGCATATTGTATGCAAAAAGTAATTTTAGTGATTTTAGTCTTAATTCTGATTTCCATATTACCCAACCAGATCTGGCAAACTTATCCGGCCACCAAAACATGAAACGTCATTGTTTGAAAAAAGTCCTGTCTATAAAGGAATTCAATTCCTGAATCATTTGCCCATCTGTATAAGAGATGAAAACAATTTCAATGTTTTCAAACAAAAACTTAAATTGTCGAATGTTTTTATGATGTATCATTGTTTTTAAACAAACGATTTTAATTTAACTGTTTAATAAGTAAGTCGTATTTAATGTAATATCCTCTTTTCTGTTTGACCTGTCCTATATCATGTACTATGATCAAAAAGGATGAATAAAGTATTATTATTATTATCTGTTCCAATAGGTACTTTATTGGATTTCACATTGAAAAATTCATCGGGCGTGTACGATCAATTTATGAAATTTCACATTTTGTTGTAAGCTCGTTTCGAAATGCATTTGTGACAGCATCAACAAGATGAGAGAGCGTGTGTGTGTGTATATATCAATTCATCAAATCGGTGAATTCGATAGACGTTGATGAGAGCTCGCCTGTCGATTATATCGTTGAAAATTATAGCGAATCAATAAATGAAGAAATTTCCTCGTTGTACATGACAATCCAACAGCCCGTTGTGGCTATATACATTTTTCTGTATTATTTATTCATGCAATGTTTATAATACACAACTTTTTCAACACCCTGCGTATAAAGTAATTAAAATTTATTTCTAGAAAAGGAAGTACCATTATTTTATACTTAAGAGTTCAAAAAAAGAACCTTTAATTGTATGTAAAGTCCATATTCACGATCTAAGAAACTAACCTGACCTGATATGGGAAAATGACAGGCAATAAAGCCATAAAAGTATTAGCCGTGAGAGTATTTTGTTGGCGAATAACTCTATAAGACTTTTGGGTCATTCTTATTTCTTTTTCATCAGGTATAGTGCGGCTCAAGCTAAGTGCCTTCAAAGCCGCTTGGCTGTCCGAGAAATTTTTGGAACTTTAGTTCTTTACGTCAGGTTATGTTTGAGCGACCGGAGGTCGCGACGCAAAAGATCTGACCGTTACGTTATGTTACGTTGCTTCGTTAAAAGCCTTGCTTGCGTGCGTGTGCCCTCTCCTGAGTCTCTCTCTCGTTTACGAAGCAGCGATTCATATGCTTCGGCCGGGAATCGAACCCGGGCCGCCCGCGTGGAAGGCGTGCATTCTACCACTGAACCACCGATGCTATATTAAAATTCTTATCAAAGCTGGTATTCGCAGTGATGGTGATCTACTTGAATTTGTTCGGATGAATTTTTACTATTATTGCCATAATTTTTTTTGCGCGAATGATCTTTTTTGTTTATTTACAGCATCGGTTGTCAGGACGGTAGGTTGTGCTTAGTGGTTTTTAAGTTTAACACGTCGGTAAGAGATTTACTTACCGTTCAGACGTCGAAAAGTAATAAATAACATAAAAACAATTTCAAAGTTTCAAATTTATTCACTTCAAGACTCAAGTTTACCGGGGTTCTGATTAAGAGAAGAAGCACGCTGTATCTCAGATAATATTTATTGTAGAGCTTACAGAAAAAAATCAAAAGATTGAAATTGGACTATTACTTACTTTACAACAATGACTATTCTAAAATTACCAAACAATCTAGCAAACGAAAGAATTGGGTGAACAGTGGAATAAAGCAGAGCACGTAATAAACTAGGAAAAAAGAAGACGACCGACTACACACCCGAAAAATATAATATTCGTGATTCCGGGATCTGTTGATTAAAATGTCACCCCTCGCCTGCGGCTTTTCAATTAAGGTTAAATAAAAAAAAAGATTCTTATACTGACTAGTATCTTTTAACATTACAATATTTATGATGACGTTATTACGTTTATTTTCTGTTAAACAACTAAAGGGATGAAGAGAAGGTAAACAATACGGCTTGATATACAATATATTTAAAATAAAATTGTATAGGTACCTACTATATTACAGTCGAGGAAACCCACACCCTAAAAATGTTTATTTCGTTCGAGGGGCCCAAGGCGATTTTCTTTTAGTTGAAATACAAAAGGTCTTCCTTTCAAATCCACTGTTTCAGTTATTTCGGTTAAATATTTATATAGCGTTTTCTAGTCGGAATAATAATTTTCTCCGAAACGTGTTTTATACGAGGGATGTGGAAAAAGTTTTTATAATCGTTAATCTTAATTTGTACTCTGGAGTGAATAATCTAATAAGGCCAAGGCTGTCGTAAAGGATTATAAAGCCTGGAGAAAGGAAACGTTAAATTTGTTGGTTAACATTTCAGATATTAAAAATGTGCAATTATCACTTCAGAATTTTGATTTTTGGTGGAATAGTACATTGTCGCCTGAATGGGCATCTGAAAAAGCTCAAAATAGTGGAGGAAGAAGAATGCAGATTTTGTGGCATGGAAGACGAAACCTCCATCCACATACTTTCCAACTGCACAGCACTTCAGAATCCTAGAGCACTGGAGATTACTGGATAGAAGATGAAGTTGAAGCCTGCAGACATCCTAAAATTCCTGCGGGAAATAGGACCAAAGGAACTACTAGTTTCTGACACTCTTCTCAGAAACTAAGTAGAAGTAAGGGGGCACAATGGATCTTCTAGGTCTCTAAGTTATTCGCGATTGAAAGTAACGCTTTTTAGAGGAGAAAATCGACATTTTTGATATGTTTTTCGCGGATAACTCGAAAATTATGCATTTTATCAAAAAACTGTGGAGAGTAAAATTGTAGCTTTTAAAAAAACAAGCAAAATTCTTTTTCATAATTTTTCCAAAACCAATAGGAACCGAGATATGGCCCATCAATGATTAGCTTTTTTTCCCAAATGCAAAATGTGATAGATTCAAAGTCAAATACCGGAAAAATGATGTTTTTTTCATAGAAAACTCATAGAATCTTTTTTAAAAAGCATGATTAGACCTTTGTTTTCAAAAAAGAAGGTCTGTAGCATCAAAATTGAGTGAATTATGACAAAAATAATGTCAGTACTGAATTTTTTATACAAAAAATCGGTGAAAACAACCCCTAACTACTCCCCTAATTAAAATTGATCTTTACCCTTGTGCAATTCTCTTTGTACATGTATGGTTAATATGTCCAATTTAAAATTCATAGTTTTCGAAAAATTATGGCTTAAAGTAGAAAGTTATTTTTCATAATTTGGTATTTTTTACCCTTTCTTTCAAAATAACTCCGAAAATATTAGAGGTAGAAGCAAAGTTAAAAAACGAAATTGTAGCTTTTTTTATGACAAAAATGTTCCTGGAAGTAGATTTTTTGTACAGTTAATATTTGACGAGATATAGCCGTTTAAAACGTCTATTTACGAACGAGCACCACCATTTTTTATCCCTTTAAACTCACCCCATTTCAAAACGAAAGGGTCTAAAAAGATTTAACTTACAGATCCTTGTAGTTCTTGAAAAACCCTACAAAATCGTTTTTGAATAAACTTTTCATCATCAAAAATGAAGGAAATAGATACGTTAAAAAAACCAATCGATTTTTTTTCGAAAAATTCCAATACAGCGCATTTTTATGTTAATAATTTTTTTTTTGTACTTAAGTCTACTTTTTTCAATTTATTTCTATTACAATAGCTTATAAAAATTGCAATGTTGTGAAGGGTGGTTTTTAAAGGTTGAAAAGTTACTTAATGCACGTGACACATTTTTTTACAACAGAATTATTGAGCAAATCCCTATTAGCATTAATTATTTTTCTCTTGGCAAAAATTTTTTTTTACATATAACAATTTTAAGGGTTGAAAAAGTATAAAGTTGTATTTTGAAATGTAACAAATTCATCATTTTACTAATTCAAACCAACTTTCACCTATCTTAAGATTTATAATGCTATTTTTTAATTTTTGACATTAAGGGGTAGTTTTCACCCCTAAGAAACAATCAGGGTTCGTCGGCATGACATGATATATAAAGCAGACGGTGAGTTGGGCCTAATCCCAAATTTTTATCCAAATCAATCAGAGGAGAAATCATTTTTTAAGGATTCGTGATTTTTTTTACATTAAGCTGTAACAGTGGCTGCTTTTTAAGGGTTGAAATATGATGAAATTGTATTTCAAAGCTCAAAACAATCATTATTCAACTTATCCAAACCAAATCTTACCCATTTTCAGGTTTAAAATGTTATTTTATGATTTTTGACAAATAAGGGTAGTTTTCACCCCTAAAAACCGTTTAGCGCCCTTCGGTTCGATATAGATTTTGAACCTTCGGCTATCACCTACCTCCTGTTAAAATTTCAAGTCAATCCATGCTGGACGAAAAAATTGCGAGGTTTTACCTTTTTTTGAGCTTCATTCCCTGTACTAATGTTGAAAACTATAAATCATTTTTAAAAAGACTATGTTTTTATTTAAATTGTAAATTTTCGTAAATGAAATAAATTTTGTTTGTGAAGATAGTGTTTAGATTAAGAAAATAGGTGGGTGTGTATATATATAAATTTAGGTATCTTACGAACTGCCATAGATAACAGAGCTATTCAGTTGTTGAAAGAAAACGAGCCATTGGGGAACAATAATTTGCCACCAGCTACTGTTGACTGGAATATACGACTGATTTCACACTCACTACACTCGATTTACTAATGTGCTATGCTCTAAAGAAAAATCCAAATGTGTCGGATTCGCCCTCTGAAAATTTATTTACCTTTCTACATTTTAGACGGCTTTCAGCAGCCATTGATGTTGAATGTTTTTATTGAATATTAGAGCATTAAAGAAAATTATAATAGAATATTTCACAGCACTACTTTTCAACCAATAAGATGCTTTAATTTTGACTAGTTACCATGGCAACTATACAGGGTGGTTCTTAAAGTAATTGTACATAGAAGTACACCTAATTATTGTGAATTATAATGGAACTGGATTAAATTCTCAACGAAACGACGCAAACCCCATGTTGATAGCTTTTGTCGAACTCGAGATATAAATAAAAACGCATAAACATAAGTGAGTATAGTATTTGACACCCTGTATTATAACTTAAAATTAAATATGGGAAAGAAAGATCATACAGATATCTTGGTCATTGAAACTTGTTGTCCAATTGAATGTTCAAATTGTTTTTCATCGTTTTCCACACAAATATGTAATCTAGCACGCTTTGACGTATCTGTTGCTTAAATTTCAGCTGTTGATATACTATTTATAGCGTTTCTAGCGCGCTGTTGCATGTCGTCTCGCGTGGTTGGTGAATTTGGTACGCTAAATCCTTCAATCTTCCCCACAGATAAAAGTCCAGACATGTTAAGTCTGGAGATCTAGCTGGCTCTGATAATATACTTACCCTTCCTATACATCCATTTGAATAACTTTAATTCAAATAATCTTTAACTCGTCTGGAAAAGTGCGCAGGACACCCGTCATGCTGTAATATCATATCTCATGTTTGTAAGGAAATATCTTCCAATAAAACAGACAACCAATTATCCAGAAAATCCAAATATGTATCGCCATTTGAAGTTCCAAGAAATATGAACCTGCGATCTTTCCGTCAACTATACCACACCAAACATGAGGACTCCATCTACCTTGAAGCTGCACTTCCTTTACCCAGTGCGGATTTTCTTCAGACCAAGTTCATCATAAGTAAATATAAATAATACTATTTATGCTCTGAACTTCGTACGTGCGACATTCCTACTTCTATTTATGTAACGATTCAACGTTCTTATGATTTGTTGAAAATATTATCACACCAGGGGCTGTATTCTTGACCGAGGGAGTGAAGATTCCCGAGAGAACAGATATTTTGTCTTTGTCAATGCAATGACAGAGTAGCCAAGCAGAATAAAGACAAAATATCTGTTCTCTCGGGAATCTTCACTCCCTCGGTCAAGAATACAGTCCCTGGAGGCTGAGGTGGTGCCGGCGAAGGGCACTTGATGATAAGTTTGAAAAAAAATCAGCACGACCCTGTTCCTGGCGGAATTTGCCGGTGCAATTCTTGTTCCAATGAGAAATAATAACGTAGGAACTCGATGTTACTATGTATGTAGTCGTTATGTACAAGCTCTTCGGTCGTAAAACCCTTTCCGACGTCGAGGGGTTTTATTTTCCGTCTAGAATTTTAACAAATTCATTACCTAATATTAAACGCCGATCCTTGCTACGAGAGAGAGAGATAACGTGTGCTTTTAATGATCGTATACAAACGTAAAAAGACGAAAACGACCAAAAACATTAATTTAAATGGAAAGCAATAAGTTAACCATTTGAGATAATATAAACAGAAATACCTATATAGTAAAGTGTTAGTGAAACGACATGAGAAGGTAATATCGCACCTATGAATTTTCACAATAGCGGAACTGCTACCGCAAGTATTTCAAGCAGTATATCAGCAGATTATATCACTATAGCCATTTCTCCGCACCGTTACGGATGTGGCTGGCGGACTCCGACGTCATTAGCAAACCGGCACTGAGCTAGCACCTGGATATGCCCTTTCGAAAAGTCATTTCTAGGGCTTACGCCGTCGACCCCCCCAAACGTCGAACCGCAAATACGGCAATTTATCGCTAACCCATGACTTCGGAATCAGCTACATTAGTTTCGATGACGATTTAGAATGTTCATAAAAGATCTTTTAACAGGGTAAATCAATATTCAATTGAAATTATTATTATTCAACAAAACAATCGAAATATAATATAATTCCTCTAGGTATTTAGAGAATATCTCACTGAATATGCTGGCGCTTTTATTTAAACTATGAGAGCTCGAGTGCGGGTAAGCCTATCGTGTTTTTTTTTTGAAAAACCGAATGTATTTTACTGCCCAGTAGCTCAGCTGACGATCAAATTTTAACAGAGTGAATAAGTGTATTAAGTTTTTGTGGAACTGAAAAAATTACAAGTTCAACTTGCCTCCTGAGCTTATTCAGCCTATTCAGCCAATCCGTTCCCTGTATTAGCTCATACAGGTTCTTTGCTGGTTGGTTGTAGGAGTCATTTGGGGTCTACTATACAATTTATGCCTTCTGTGGTCGAGCGTTTCACAGTTGCATAGTATATGCATAGCTGTTTCGGTATCCTTTTTGCATCTTCTGCATGTAAGGTCTCCGCTATACAGCCCTATTTTGTTCAAGTGCTCCTTTGTGGGAAAGTGTCCCGTAAGTAGCCCCGTTTGTTCCTGCTGATTGAGAGCAGTTATTTCGCTACTTTTTCTGATGGTTCTTTTACGAATTTCTTCCCATGTTTCTTCCCATGCGTATTCTTCCAGTATTTATTGTGTTGTTTTTTCACCCACCCTTTTAACCATGACCTAAATAAGCATCTGGGGATGCCCAGCAGGTTCGAGTCCGTTCATCAGAGTTGACGATCCTGCTCTTGCAAGTTCTTCAGTTTTTTCATTGCCAGCAATTCCTTTGTGACCTGGGACCCATACTACTACTACTAAATGTGCAGGCGAGCCTTGTCCTGGACAACTCAAGCCAAGGTTCCGACACTGAGGCCACTGGCGGGCCCATTGTGCCAATCCTGCTACCTAGTCATCCATGAAGCCGAGCCCTTCAATAAAGGCCGCAACCTTTTTCAGTGGATGCCTGCTTGTGTCTCCAGGAGCCATGACAGTGACTCCGAAGATTCGCCTGCGTAATACAGCCCAGTGTGGACACTCTAAGAGAACATGAACTGACGTTTCATCAGTCATGCCGCAACTCCTACATAGGGAACTTTCCTCTACTCCTAGATTGTAGAGGTGCTTCCTCATACAGCAGTGCCCTGTTAGGAGTCCTGCTATCTTCCTTAGCCTACTCCTTGGTAGTTCAGTGGCTGCCCTGGCGTGTCCATCAGTCCATCCCTTCAGTAGAAGTTTGGATTGTCTAGGACCCTGCAGAGCATTCCAATGAGCGAGGTGCTGATTCCTCAGCCACTTCTTCGTCTCCTTGCGTTTCCTTTGTTTTGTTAGGCCCAGGGTCGGGCCCGGGCCGCAGAAAGGAGCTGCCGCCCCTTCCGCAGCCAGTGCATCCGCCATCTCGTTGCCTTCAAAACCAGAGTGGGCTGGAATCCATTCTAGCCGCACCACGTTCCGCCTTGCAAGATTAGCAAGTAGTTCTCGACATTCGTTAGCAAGTCCTGAGTTGCTGGTATACCCACTCAGGGCTATAATTGCTGCCTGACTGTCGGAGTATATGGTTATGCGTCGATTCACATAACCTCTGTCTAGGTTTATCTGCGCACATTCCAAGATAGCATATATCTCGGCCTGATATGCAGATACACCCTCACCCAATGGTACACAAACCTGTGTTCTTGGGTTCCTGGAGTAAATTCCAGCCCCTGCTCTATCACCGGAGCATGAGCCATCTGTGTACCAGACGATCCCATTAGGCTGTGTATTCCTCTCTTTTTCCCAAGACTCTCTATCCCGTATCATGGCCCTGGGACCTTGGGACCTGGGACCCATAAATAATATAACACTGATAGATGGGAATCTGACCCGTGGCGCTTCATATGACGAATTAATTTTACTAGTGGCGCCACCTTGAGAGTCGGAAAATGAATCTCTAACACATTTGACATGGTTGTGATCTCCGCTAACAGTGGAAAAAGAAGATTCCTGTAAATTTACAGTTTTTCGCGGCTGGCGCCATATTCAAAATTACTGTGATTTCATTTTTATTGCAATATGGCATTTATGGTCCATTATTTGATATTTCATTCAAAGTAACTCAGTATTTTGACTGATATTACAATAATAACAATCAAATAGTCAAGTTAAGTTAAATGAAATGTCAAAAATGGACCATATAATGCCTGGAGTGGGAAAAATAAAGCAATAATCATCAAGTTTATATATTTTATTCAAAATAAAAAGTACACAGCCAATAAAACGTTTTTCACATCTTTTAATGACAAACAGGAAGAACAATAAATGTAGAAAATTATTTTGAATCGCATACGATGTAAGGTAAAACGATTTTTTAAGGTAAGAAGCATTAATAAGCTTATAATTATTATCAGTGATCAGGGAATGACGCACTCCAGTGTTACACTTTTCCGAGTCGCCAGTCTTCTAAGTTCTTCGCCGTATTCCCATACCAGCCGAGATGTCACCCTAGAGCTCTGGAGTGATTTAAGAGCAGCTTGACTGTCACTGTAGATCCTGATCTGCCTTTTGCTGTAGGCTCCCATATTATTTGCCCTTGCACAATGCAAGTATTGCATAGACCTCTGCTTGAAATACCGAGGAGTATTTTCCAAGTGAGACGATTCCTTCATATTCACTCGACTTACTGGTGCCGAGCTCATTCTTTAATCCGTCTGTGTACCAGATCAGTTCATTCGCTCTATTGAGTGGTGGTGCGTTCTCTTCCTCTAGCTCCTTTCGATCTTTGATGACAATCTCGAAGTTCTTGCGAAATATATATCTTGTGGTCATGCCTTATTTCTGTGTGACCTCTCCCATGTGCCACGTCATTGTCTAATGCTTTTTCCAGTCGGGTTACAGCTGCCCTTGCTTCGCACATTATGACACAATGTAGCGGAGGAAGGTCTCATTGTCTCCAGCGCCGCTGTAGGAGTCTTCATTGCCCCTGTAATGCCAATGAAGTTTTTGGACCTTGCAAGTTCAACTTAGTGTTCAGGAAGAGCCGTTGGTTCGAGTAGTCGTGACATCGTTTCAAATTGTAGGTGATAGGAAAATTTGTAGTTTCTGATTTTCAATTTTGTCTGCTATTCTTCGTATACCTACCACCCTGACCTTCGAGAGGATTTTTATAAAATACTATTAGTATACAATCCTGCGGAGAGAAATTCCTAAAATTCGATTAGATATCGCTTTTATAGTGTACAATATCACGCGATATCACCACCACTCGATAACACACTAGAGAGCGCTCAAGAGCTGTTTGCTTCATGACCTACATATATATTATATATTTAATCGAGATTACCAGTTATATTGTATGTTGCTCGAATTTCACAATCACTTTGTTTGATATTGGTGAGCTAGGTATTTCGAGATTTTACAATTTAATTCCCCAATACATTGTACGCCGATTATCGTTATAGTACCTACAAGTGCTGTCCGAAGTTTTTTTTATCGAAATTTGTGCTTTTACATCTACATTGAAAATTACATGCTCCAAAATAGTTTGTTTAATCACTATTGGATATTACAAAAAAGCTCCTAGCAAGCCAAATCATTTTTGTTATAGGTCAGTCAGTAATTACTTTTTTATAAGCACCTTGAAGTATGTAGATCAATATAATAAAAAGTTTCAGTTTATCGATTTCCCAAATAGGAAAAAAAATCAAGTCATTTTTACAATAAGATAACGTAAGATAACGTAAGATAACGTAACGCAACGTAACGTCACGTAACGTAACGTAACGTAACGTGACAGTCAGATCTTTTGCGTCGTGACCCCCGGTCGCTCAAACATAACCTGACGTAAAGAACTAAAGTTCCAATAAATAAGATACACGTTTTGTATTGCATAAATTATTAGCTCCCAAGGGTGGTAAGTTGACTTAGCCACAGCGTGGAGTAATTTAATTATTATTAAATTTCGTATTAATCAGAACTCAGCGTTTTAGTCGTTAAAAGTTGTATATACACCCCATTTTCCGTAATAATAATGATAATAATGAATTTCGAGTAAGAATAAAGCATTTTCCTCGAAAAGTAAGTTGAACTTCATTTTCCGATCTGTTCGAATTCCCCTAAGTAGTAAAACCACTCCACTCAAGCAGAAACTTTGAAATAATGCTTCGCGAGAATACAAACTCTACACCCCACCCCCGACCGAAATTAAAATGTTTCGTTTTGAAAAAAAAAAGAAAAGAAAAATAAAAAAATAAACCAGAACACAGTTTTGATACAAAAGAGGTATTGTCTATTGTTTGGAACACGTACACTGAACCGCTCTCGAGTTATAAAAGTCATCGATAAAGTGTGAAAGTCACTGAATGGGAATATTTTCTTGTGGTGGGAAATTTTATCGGATAAAAGCTTTCTTTATACACCGCGACGCTTATTGATTAGTATCGATATGATGGAAAAATTGAGTGAAAATATGATGGATGGTGAAATTGAGGGTGCAATACATAAGATTACGAGCTTTTTTTTCCGTGTCACAAGTCGAAGACCAATTAGAGGTTCTTTTTTCATATCAACAATCAATTATGGACGTATCAATGTTTAGTTGAATTTAAAAGACAAAAAAATAATTTCAACTCCTTCAAAGCTTCTATTTTGAATGTACCAACAGGGTATGACAAAATTCAGGTGATTGCTCGTTAGAAATTAAGATGGGACTCTCCTATAACAAAGTTTCCTCAGCCAACTTCTTTCCGAGATATCACCCTTAAAAGTTGGTGACTAAAATTGAGTTTTCATTTTCTTTTCTAAAATTTTAGTAAGCTAGAAACTTGAAATTCTGTTATTTTCGTGCACTTTCAGCATTTATTATGAATCGTATTACATTTTACATCTTTACTGTTTTCCACTCAATTTATTTAGAAAATTACAAGTTAATGTTGTTTATTCCTTTTTTTTTATAGCTATTAGTTTTGGGGAAAAGATTTAAGAATAAAAATATTTTAAAGGAAACAAGGATTTTAAGTTTAGTTTTATTTCCTAAAACTTCATCTCGAATCAAAGTTTAGATATAAAATAGAGTAAGGATTGCTAGTTTCACCCCCGTATAATATAACAGGAGTATTGAAAAAATACCAATGGTTAGAGCTTCGCAAGGGCACAGAATTTCAAGTGTCTAACTTCACTTTAAGAGGATGGTTAAGGAAATTTTGTTATAGAATAGACCCATCTTAGTTTCATAAGAAAGTCGCCTTCTAAATTTTTTCGCATGAATTCAGTAACACTCTGTATTTGCGAAATATAAAATACAACTCTGGTAATAGGCCAGACGATAGGGGTAACAACTACAAGTAATTGGCAATACGGCTGATTTTTTTCCATAAGTAACTTATAGTATATATACTATAAAAAATTTTTACCAGTCTATCGATTTCCCAAATTAGAAAATAAAATCAAAAAACTTTTTATTTTCGAAATTTTTCAATATTTCGCGCTGGGAGGAAGGTAAAGAAAAATAAAAAACACCACCGTGTAGGGGGGGTGTTTTTCAACAAAAAAGGTATCCTGCGTTTCTTTCGTCCGAGCAATGGTTTGTCCGGAAAAAATTCTACCAGTCTGGATGTTATCTTGCGGCTTTTTAAAGCTGCAAGGGATACCTGATTGTCAGTTAGTGGATCGGTTAGGGAGTTGTAGAGAGAAGTTAAAATGTAAAAAAATGCATTCGTATTATAGGAAATTTGATACGCAATCGATTGGACAAGATTACAACGTGTACATATTCCACAGCGGCTATTTAATAATATAATTCACATGAGTTGAGATCAGCGCACGAAATCATAATATGGAATAAAGCTAAACACCGTTCCGACTGTGTTAGCCGTTAATCAGCTCCGTTTACATACAAACCATGCTGCTAATGAGAGTTACTTGTCAACAGTTGAATTCAACAGTAATATGATTTCCGATCGGGCTTTCAATTTTGCGATGAATTCATTCAAAGGTGAAACACTGTGTTATAATCAAATACAAGCACTTGAATTTGCTGTCTATAAACCTTTTCGTAATTTAATTTTTGTGCGTTATTGAGTTATCTACTTGGGGATTATGATTTATACTCTTAATTTATACGAGGTGTTCGGATTTTTATTGGAACGAAATTAAAATTTACAAAAATGTTCGTGATTTAAAATAGCATTATCCAAGCCTCTAAAAATATTTACTCTTTTTTTAAAAAATGCTGCCAGTTGTCTGTCCTTCACTTAGTACCGTCTTTACTGATAATCCAATAGACTGTTTCCCATCTAACATTGGCATTTCAATTGGTAATTCAAAATAAATAAATTCTACGCAAGGCACGTTACAGTCAGAAGCGTAATGTTTGTGCACAGTAACATTCATATGCGGTGACGTCACAGTCATAGTATTCGCCCCGCTACCGTATGCTTGTTTAATTGGTTGTATTAGGAGAACTACATATTCCATTGACATGAAATTTTCAGAATCATATTTTTATCCTTAGTACTTTGTTTTACGACAGTTAAAAATTATTTAAAAATTTTAGTAAACGAGTAAGTAATAGATATTCGAGCACACTGTATATTGAAGAAAATTCATTTTCTTTGTAGTAAATCACTTGAATGTATTAATAAAAATTCTAATTGTAAAATGTTCTATTTATTTGCAATTTAAACGTATTCCCCTTTCTCTTCAAATGCTCTATCGTTGATATTCTCAATCAACAATCGTATTGGTATTATCTCGTAGAGGATAATACCTTTATTTCTCCACTCTCGAAACAGAATTGATTTTATTCATTTGCGCTTTTTTATTCGATCTCAGAAAACACGTTTCCAGCAAGCATTAAAGGAAACATCTCGCAATTAGGATTATGAGTTTTTTTATTCATTTGAATTCAAAAATTAGATTCATATTATCCATCTGGATAGTACCGAGGATTATTTTACGAAAGCTTAACGCTGTAAAATGCACAATAATAATAAATTAGATTTAAATGGCGATAAACGAGAGTCCTGAACTGCAAGTTGCAACTTTTGCAGCTTCGGTGCTCAAGATAGAATGGGGAATATTTTTAAAAATTTTATTTTTATAGGTGTGGTAAAATCAACAATTTATCCTACCACAAACAACTACAGACTAACTGAAAGGATTGTTATTTACTTGGTAGGAGGAGAAGATAAAATATATAAAATCGATGAAATAGAAAATAATGTTTCAGGGCGTTTAGAGAACGTAATTTCTGTAAAAAAATAAAAAGGAAAATGGTGAAATATTTTATTTTATACAAACCAAAAAATAGTTTTTAAGAAATATGCATAAATCTTGCTCAATTTTCCACAAAATAAGTCTATTTTGTAAAGTAAAGTACGACGTAAAGGAGGAGTTCCACAGGGATCTGTTTTGGAAAATAGGCACTTTATTTTATAAGGTTGTCACCTTTAATGTTTTGACTTGTTTGAACATGTTGTGTTTGTAAATGTATGTGTGATTTTTGGGGTGACATTCACTGAGACCTAAAAGATCTATTGTTCCCCCTTGCTTCTACTCAGTTTCTGAGGAGAGTCTCAGAAACTAGTAGTTCCTTTAGTCCTATTTCTTTGAGGAATTTTAGGATGTCTGCAGGCTTCAACTTAGGCAAATGTTCCTCTTCTATCCAGTAATCTCCCAGGTGCTGTGCTCTAGGATTCTGAAGTGCTGTGCAGTTGGAAAGTATGTGGATGGAGGTTTCTTCTTCCATTCCACAAAATCTGCATTCTTCTTCCTCCACTATTTTGAGCTTTTTCAGGTGCCCATTCAGGCGACAATGTCCCGTTAGGATCCCTGTTAAAACTCTTAGCGCAGTTTTACTTTGACTTAAGCATTCTTTTAATCTCAACAGGTTGTAGTCACCCAGAAGAGTCTTTGATTGTACAAGCCCTACTAGATCTTTCTAATGGTCAGATCTTCTCTTTTTCTTGGCTCTGCCTATTTCTTCCAATATTACATTGGGGCTGATTCCGCAAAAGGGTTCAGGCCCCCAGAAAGGTATTTCAGTCCCCCTCTTTGTTAGTTCATCTGCTATTTCATTTCCTTCTATTCCTGTGTGTCCTGGAATCCATAGTAAGATGACTATGTTGTTCTCGCCTAGTTCATTGAGTTTGTCTAGGCATTCCCACACCATTTTGGAACTGATTACACAAAAGCTCAATGCTTTAATGGCTGCTTGACTATCCGACATTATGATAATCCTAATTCTCCTGTATCCTTTATCAATATTGAACTGGGCGCAATATCTTATGGCGTGGATTTCCGCTTGAAAGATACTTAGGGTTTTTCCCAAGCTTTCAGAGTGTTTAGTTTCTGGCCCGAACACTCCTATCCCAGTTTCTTCCATTGCTTTTGAGCCGTCTGTGTACCATTGAATGGCATTCTTTCTCAGTCTGGTAATGGTATTTGGATCCCATTCCTTCTTCTTGCTCATTTCCGTAACGAATTTCTTTGAAAAGTTATACTTTTTCATCATACCGTCTTGTGGCATGTCCCAGGTTGTCTGATTTCTTGGAAGTGAGGAGGTGTTTTTTTTTCAATGATTAATGGATTAGAACATTAACAATCGGTGGCATACAGAAACTAGCATTCAAGAAACTAGCATTCAAGAAACTAGCATAATATTGTACATTTGTACAATAAACTTTCTTTCCTTCTAATAAAAAATAATGTTTTTAGTTTCCTAAACTAAACTTAAAAAGAAGTTGCTCTAAAACCGTTAAGCATTGAAAACATTTGAAATATAAGGCCATTAGTGTCGCAAAGTGAAATAAAACACATTCCGGTTTGTTTTAAGGGTGCGATTTGAGAGAAGTTGCTTAGCATTAAATACCCTCACTTACAGTCAATGCTCGGGACAAGGCATGAATTATTAAGTTTCTTCCACCAGACCGTATAATTGAATTTCACTTCTTAACAATTTCAACATATAATTTATACATGTTTATTTATAAACTTTATTGTATAGACACTTCTACATAAATAAAAACGTATACGAGCTGGCATTATTTTTGAAGAGTTAGAAAAAGTCTTCCACATTGTTTGGTTATTAAACCGGATTAAGTTTTTCTAACGCCAGAAAATTTGGTATATTGATCATCCTGTAAGCTATTCCGCTTTGTTTATAGACAATAAGCATTGAAACAATGATCATGGTGCGATTTTGATTAAAAACATGGCAGCTCAAATATTGGCTCTATATAATTGGAGTCGATTAACGATAATACATTTTGAGTATCAACCAAACAGGTAATGGGAAATAGTTGTTCGGTGAGATTATAGAAAATCCTAGAATTGACGTCGAATAATAACGATCGAATTATACAGTGCTATTCAAAAGTCCCCTCCACCCCTCGTATCTTGTGAACGGCTACACTTACATTAATAAAATTTGGAGGGTGAAAATAAAGTGTTGTAAACTTCTCTACGAAGTGCCACTCTGGCCAATAATTTTAAATAGGATCTTATGGCAAGTGATATCTCGTTTGAAAGGCATTGACGTTGGCTACATAGCCATATTAGTTTTGTTTGGTTTCAATCTAATTTTGACGGATAAATTAAATAAATACCAAAATAATTATTTCACATTTGAATATTGAAGATTTTTCAGTCCGCCTCTGGTTAGTTGTCAAAAAATTGACGTTACTAATTTAAAAGTATTTGTTGCTTTGCAAAGTTTTTCTAAATAGCTTAAATATTTAATTTTATTATTGTTTAACGAGACGTTTAAGAGTTTACATAAGCAAAATAGTACGTACTCAAGCCGACAAAGTAGCAGCTATCTTAATAATTGGTGAATCTAGAAAGAATCTCCATGAAGCGGAACGTTTATTTAATGAGAGATACCCAGATCGCCCTATTTCGAGAACTTATTTGAGGGAGCTTATTCACAAGTTTGAAGCAACAGGTAGTGTTCAGAATGCCAAACGATCTGGTCGACCAACATTTAGTGATGATAAAAAAATTGAAATAGTTGCTGAAATGGTAGTAAACCCTACTTCCTCTTCACCTAAAGTTGCGTCTATCTGTGAAGTAAGTAAAAGTACAGTACAGAGAGTTTTGGCTAAAAATAAATTTCATCCATACAAGTTATAAATGGTGCACCACCTTTCCGATGACGACCCCGACAGAAGACTCGAATTCTGTGAATGTATGACAAATAAAATTAGTCAAAAGCCACATTACTCAAAAACAATTTGTTTTAGTGACGAAAGTACTTTTTGCCTCAATGGAAATGTGAATACACAAAATATAAGGTATTGGAGTAACACAAATCCTCACACCTTTCGTGAACAACATAGACAATTTCCAGAAAAAGTCAATGTTTGGGCAGGTATTTTGGGAAACCACATTGTAGGTCCTGTCTTCCTAAATTTAAATTCAAGCGGTGAAGTGTATCTGGAGATGTTACAAAATGCAATTGAGCCGTTAATTTTTGAAATTCTGGAAGAGAATCCAGATGAATTCGGCCATCTGGAAATAACTTTCCAACAAGATGGTGCTCCTGCACATTATTATGGTGCAGTAAGACGTTACCTGGATAAAGAATATCGAGGTAGATGGATCGGCCTGCGAGGTCCTATAGAATGGCCACCTCGGTCACCAGATCATTAGATTTTTTTTTCATGGGGGTACTTGAAATCCAAGGTTTATACTACGGCACCAGATAGCATCGGCGTTTTGAAAGAAAGAATTATTGAAGAATGCAATGCAATTTCAGCTGACACATTCGAACGAGTACGACAAGAGTTTACTAATAGGATTATTATTACTGTCAGGAAGTAGACGGAGCACATTTCAAACACTTGCTATAAGAATACATTGTTAATATTTGATTAATTAAATTTAAAAAAATAATATCAATAATTTTGGTATTTATTTAATTTATCCGTCAAAATTAGTTTAAGCCCAAACAAAATTAATATGACTATGTAGCCAATGTCAATGCCTTTCAAACGAGATATCACTTGCCATAAGGTCCTATTCAAAACTATTGACCAGAGTGGCACTATGACGTCATCTATTACTATTACGTTACCTGTTACCATTCGTAGAGAAGTTTACAACACTTTATTTTCACCCTCCAAATTTTCTTAATGTAAGTGTAGCCGTTCAAACGATACGAGGGGTAGAGGGGACTTTTGAATTGCACTGTATACAGAGTCTACAAAATTGTTTTAATTTTGATTACGACCTCAATCATTCAATATAAGCATCGCAATATTTTACTTTTAACAAAAAACTAAAAAAAAAATAAAACGAGTGTAAATACTGGAAAAAGTTGACAGATCTCAACCCCCTGACATATACCTAGTGTAGCACAAACTTGGGAGTCGAACCAGCCTTGAGAAAAGTAAACAAAGATACAAATTGGCGCCTAGCGTGGGACCGAACCACGGAGTGCTAATCATATCGGTAAGTTACAGTTTAAAATGTTCAGTGGAAAAATTAGTTTCTGCCTCGTATATGAGAATAATTGAAAAATTAATTTTTTATATCGTGTAATGAAGACTGATGAAGGGCTGTGTTTATTTTAATTTATTTTCGTTAGTTTTTATTAGCGAAGCTTCGAGGTTGTGTCCGCCTTAATTAATACAAATTAAATTTTGTGATGGATAATAAAAATAAAATTTTAATTTCATGTTAGTACCGGGCGGTAATTCAATTTTCGATTGTCCTTAAGCTATGTTTTTCGCGAATTTTTACATTTTCATTACAATTGAGTAAAAATATTAATTAGAAAATGGATTTTGTTTTGTTTCAATTTATTTATTTTTTAAATTTGCTTTAACAGAAGTAAAATGGAAAAGCATATTTTGTTTGTACTCGTAGATACAGAGAGATACAGTACTATAAAGATAAATAATTGTTTGGAAAAAAATTATAAATGTCTCGATACATTTCAAACTTTTTTTCTTGATTGAAGCAGGAAGCTAGTGGATTTTTTTTTAGTTTATCAAAAGCAAAAATTTTAAAAATCTCTCCAATCTTAGAGGGAAGCTTGAGCTAAAAATTGTTACATAAATAATATAAGTGATCCATGATATTACCGAGATATGGAATTTTGAAAACTAGCCTGTGAAATTTTTAAAAAATCTCTTCATTCTCAGCCAGAAGCTTGAGCTAAAATTTGTCATAGAGCTCATATCTGTGACCTACGTTATTCCTGGGATATGGGACTGAAAAGAATTTGAAAAAAAAATGTTCAAATACATTACGAATAATTTTTTGAAAATTTCCCTAATCTTAACCAGAAACTTGAGCTAAAAATTGTTACATAAATCATATGTGATCCATGATATTACTGAGATATGGAATTAAAAAGTTGAAAAGGCTTTTTTCATATCTTCTGTAAGTTCCTTGTGGCATTATTTATTCTTTTGGGAATCAAACCACAATAATGTTTTGTATTTTTTATTTCGACGTTTCGGTAGCGTTCCAGTTACCGTTGTCAAGATTAACTAGTAATAAAATAATTAATAATAAGACTACAAAACTTTGTTGTCAAATTTTATTAAGGTCCATTCATAGTAGATCACACCTCTGGTAAAATGTGAAATAAAATATATTATTTTATGACATTCTAACGATATGATAGTCTACTAGAAAT
>CAJUYI010003587.1:22597-39948 GCA_910591695.1 Galerucella pusilla | reverse complement strand
TTTAACGAGCCCAACATCCATGGACTCGGGACCTCGGTTTTACGTCTCCTCCTAAAGACGGCATATCTACATTATACCTCGTGCTCATTGGTATAATGCCTGCGAGCTGTGATATGCTGGTCCGCTGCAGGCAATACGGGCCCCATACGATGGTTTTCCCTGGCATGGTCGTCACCCATCCAAGTACTAACCAATGATAAATTAAAAATGGTGGTAACTGAATTGTAGAGCATGAAATTTTCTATAAATTTCGCTTGAAACTTTTTCCCGTAACATTCATAGTTTAGGAGCTATTACGCTGTGAATGAGATTATAATGCTTATATTTAATAAAACGTGTTTTTCAAGATGGCGGCTGAAGTGAAGCCCCCCTCATGACGCCAACTTGGATTTACATTCAGCCGACACCCCTAAACATATTTGAAAAAAAATACCTGGCTCTTCGCCTATTACGAATATTAGACAGGTTCCTATATTACGAGCTAATAAAGAAAATTGGTCAAAAGTAGTATTAAAAGAGGAAGAAAACATGTGGAATCTGGACAAAATCTTAGATGCAGATATTACAGAGACTCCATTAACAATTTCAATAAATGATGACTTCTCATTGATAGATAGCATGACACCGGAGAACATATTCACTGAGCGAGTGAATATCATCATCCCATCCAGGGAACAGATGATGTATCCAGGTAATTTTGGAGAAATCATCTGGTTTACCGATGGATCCAAAACGAACTATGGAACTGGGGCTGGTATAAAGGGACCTAGAAAGAAGCTGTCTTTTAGCCTTGGTCAATACACAACTGTGTTTTAAACAGAGACGATTGCCGCTGTAGCCTGCATTGATGAAAACATCAGAAGAGGATATACCGGTCAAAAATTGAAATTTTCACTGACAGCCAGGCTCTGCTTGAAGCTATCAGCAATCCAACAACTAGTTCTTAACTGGTAAAAAACTGTAAAGAATCCCTTAACATGTTGGCAATAGACAACAAAGTGTCTCTAATATGGGTGCCGGTAGGTACATGAGGGGATTGCAGGGAATTAAATGGCAGACCAGCTAGCTAAAGAAGGCCCTGAAGGAGCCTTCACAGGTTCGGAACCGTTTTGTGGTTTATCACAAAGGATTAAGGTTAAGGAACACCAACTCAGATGGAGGCTGAAACAAGGACACCTCCATACTAATAATCTACTGAATAAGTTAGACAAGGAACTCTCGTTCAGGCTGCTGAAACTGGGTAAGAGAAATTTGAAGAAAGTTACCGACCTGGTGACTAGACACTGTACCCCGAGGAAGCATTTGCACAGGATGGGCAAAGTTAGTGAACCTATGTGCAGAAAATATGAGCTCTACGATGAAACACCTACTCACATACTCTGCTTCTGTGAGAACTTACAAGGACGGTAGCACTTTGGAGTGGAAATAACACAACCATCACAACTACTGAAGATCCCTCCAGTTAAACTGGTGGCCTTTATAGAAGACACGAAGCTGGAATGGAAGTAGGTAGATAACATGGGTAATGGTAAAAAGATTCAGAAGTGCCTGGGTTGTTGTTGTATGAATGAATGATGACTCCTCAAGTGACGAATGTGATTCCGTCAGTGACTTGGAGACATTGCACTTACTAATCTAGACTGGAAATACTATTTAAAACAATTTACAAGTGGCATGTTCATATGAATTTGGTAAACAAATTACAATTAGTACCTGGCCGATTCAACGAGCAAAAAAAATCGATCACTTTGATTTTTTCGAAACTTTGGGACCATATTCTTATTCTTATTAAAAACTACATTTTGCTTAAAATGGTCGTCACTTCGGCCCATGAAATCGTATCAAAATCTTTTTTTTTTGAAAATTATTATTGTTTATTTTCAAAATGCGATTTCCCAAAAACGCCCACATCGATAAACGCGAATTTTGGATATGTAATTCTCGAATATACAATATGTCTCAGTAAGTTGGAACCATATGGGAAACTTTTTTATTATTATCTTCCATGAAAAAATAATTTCTGTTATTTTTACTCACTTCTCTGTATTAGCAATGATAATTCTATATTAGCGTACATAACGATTTTTAATCTAGGATGCACTGACGGCAAACGTCAAATCGCTAGTTAGTTTTTATAAAATACAAGAAATGGCGGCTCTGTTAAGTAGTGAAGAAACAATAGAAATCGTTTTGATTGTGGGAGAAAATTATAAAACCCATAGAGAAGTCGCAATTATTTTTAATCATAGGCATCCCAATAAAAATATGTAATTGAATATTTGAACATAGTTTTTGGTACTGATAAATTTTTTTCAATAACATTTTTCGATATTGTCAAATTTAAAGGTACTTTACTCTTGAGTAAAATTCATATTTTTTGACATACCTCGTACACGACTGAAAAAAATTGATATCTGTTGATTGTATTTCAGATTTTAGAACATGCAGAAGTTTTTATGGAGAATACATTTTTTTTTAAAAATTAATAATAAAAAAGTTTTCCATATGGTTCCAACTTACTGAGACATATTGTATAAGCTATCCTTTGGGCTAAACCGCAATATGCGATCTTTTGTCTTTCCACAAAATGTCATGGTTTCACTTTTTTTACGCATTTTTTAGCTTCTAGCGCTTTTCAGGTACGCCCTTTGATAAATTCAATAGCGCCATAGTACCTATTCTACTAAAAAAATCTACATCGGATACATGTTTCACATTGTATTATTTAGACTTGGAGCCATAATTTAACGGTCAACATTTTAAACCACACTCATTTAATATGATATCTACGTTTTTTCATGATTTAAAACTAAGCAATACAACAAATATTAACAACCCCTAATACTTTTCCTAAACCTACGCCGATTATACCCCTAGAAAGTATAAGATTAGACACGGTCATTGTTATGTTATGTGACAATATCCGTCGGCACAAATTAATTTCTTGTTTTCACATTATCCATTACAGCAGGTAGTGTAAAATTACATATTTTGCTTGGTCCATAAAATTTTGATTTATTACTGCGCACCGATTACGATTTTACTATAGAAGATAGTTCAGGAATTATTGTCCTGAATAAATTTCCAGGTCAACTTATTCAATAATTTTGTTAATATTAGTAGAATTCAAGTAGTAGAATTTAACATTTGCTTACAGAATTGCACCTTAAGCCAGTCCACAGTCTCGAGCTAGGACGGTTTTCGGATTATTTTTTACGCATGCTCAAATCATTTGCAAAGTAAGAGGGTGGGAGCTATTTTGTAAATTCGCAGAGGTTAGAGGTAAAGGTTTGTTTATTTTGAAGAATAGATGTATAAAACAGACCAGAGGGAAGTGGTTTTCTCCTGAAATCCAGCAAATGCATTCTCATCTTTGTGAAATGAATAAATTGCGGAAATCAATAAATAATCCTTGGTATACAGAAAGGTACAAACAATATAAAAAAGAATATAAAGCACTAGTAAAAAGTCAACAGAGGACTACTAACAACCAAAGAATTTTAAATTCACAAAACAAAATACGTGAAAGCTGGAAAATCATAAAAGAAAGTAAAGCAGCTAAAAAAAATAATGGTGCATTTGCTGGCTTTCGGGAGGAAGATACTCAGTTAGAAACAGCAAATTACATAAATGAGTATTTCATAGAATGTAATAAGAGTCATCAGATACCAAATGACAATAGGCAAATACAAGGTTACCATTTAAGTTTCTTTTTAACTCCTACAACACCTGAAGAGATCATGTCAATAATACAAAAAACTTCTGATAAATTCTCCCCTGGCGTGGATGACATCAACGGTAAAGTGATTAAGGCTGTTGCTCCACTGATTGCTGAACCATTGTGTCATCTAGTTAATGAGTCATTTTCAAGTGGAATTTTTTCTGATATAAAGGAGTCAAAAGGTATACCTGTTTTTAAAAATAAGGGATCCCCTAATGAAATTAGGAATTATAGAATAATATGTATTCAGTGTCAATTCTCAAAAATCTTTGAATTAGCATATTCTAACAGGTTAACTAGATATTTAGCTTCATTCAATCTACTCCCTGATATACAACATGGATTTAGAAAAACAAAATCAACTGAAACTGCGATTCAAGATACATTAGTACATATTATATAACTCATTAAATAATAAACAACACTCATTGTGCCTGTTTTACGATTTAAGTCGTGCTTTTGATACAATAGACCGAGGTTTATTGCTGATGAAGCTGGAAGCCCTAGGTGTAAGAGGATTACCATTTGAGTGGGCAAAATCGTACCTGTCCAATCGTACACAAATATCAATGTTTGGTAATACTAAGTCTCTCTCAAGGGAATCAAATGTAGGAGTTCCGCAAGGGTCCATATTGGGTCCTTTATTTTTTATTATTTTTACATCTGACATCAAAGAAATTTGTAAATCCCCAGATCAAATAATTTTGTATGCAGATGACACAAATTTCTTTATATCTGATACAAACCTAGACAGACTGGTAGCGAATGGTAATCTATCTTCTAGGGAGTTTAATACTTACTGTGTTAGTAATGGACTTCAGCTAAATTCAACAAAAACATATTTCATGAGATTTTTGCCAAGAAATGTGTCACCTAATTATGACCTTTATTTAAACATCAATGGTAATTCTATTCAAACTTCAGACACATTTAAATTTTTTGGTATGACACTGGATCCAAAATTGACTTGGGAATCACACATAAAAGTAGTTTGTTCTAAATTAAGCACATGCTGTTACATAATGAGAAATCTGAGGCATACAGTTTCATTTAATGTATTGATAATATTGTACTTCGGTCTAGTGCAGTCAGTATTGCAATATGGTCTAATATTTTGGGGTTCATCTGCTCATTTAGATAAAGCTTTTGTAACACAAAAGAAAGTCATAAGAACTATGTTTAATGTTCATCCATCTACTAGTTGTAAACAATTATTTGTCAACTCACAAATTTTGACATTGCCCAGTCTATACATATTTAGAGTAATTCTTTACATTCATAACAATTTAAACAAGTTTGAGAGGAATGAGGAGCTACATTCTCATAATACTAGGTTAAAAACGGATCTGCACTGGGCCTTCTCAAGGCTACAAATTGGGCAAAATTCACCTGATTATATAGGCATCAAGTTATATATAATAAAATTCAAACAATAATAGGAAAAGATAGTTTGACATCGACATTGGCATTTACATCCAATGTAAAAAAGTTTTTAATTAACCAGGCATTTTATTCAGTGACTGAGTTTCTCAATTATTATAAATAAGTCTTAAAGTATTTTATTTATTTTGTAGATCACACATTTGTATTTTCCTACGGGATTTTATTTAAAACTGTATTTTGTATTATCTGTATTTTATATTTTGTATTATTTGTATTTGTACTGATTGACTAGTCTTATAAGTTTTATATATTGTGTATTTTATATGTAAAATTTTAATGACGTAATAATAAATCTAAATCTAAATCTACTTCTCAAACTTAATGTTTACCAAATTGATGTTAGTGATTCTATGGAAATATTTGAACATAGATCATTATCATCATCAAGTGAAGACGATGTTCTTCTTGATGTGATTGATCATCTTATAATGCCAGAAGTCTTACAAGATAATATTAAGAACGAAAACTTTGTGGAAGAGACTGTCTATCAACTCAGTGATGATAATGGGTTATCTTTAATTGTCAATTTAATTAGGTTAGTTCAGTTCTATGGACAATGCGGGATCTTCGGGTTTTTTCAAACTCCCTTCAATTGTGAACGGTGCGAAAATAGAACTTAGGATTGAATAAAGTACGCAACTAGCTCTGCGCAATTCCAGATTGGTTTACGGACTGTCCACAAACAAAAACCCGAATAAAGCTTACATATTCCTTTATAAAATTTTTTATTTTCCTCTGTTGTTATTCTCCGATTTCTATATTTAAATTTGAAAATTAGATAGTTACGAAACTCACCGGGCACGAGTTCAAACTAATTATAAGTTTTTTGTGTAACGGATCTTTTTGTAGGTGGTCGTTCGAAGAAATAGCAATAAAAAAAGAAACTACAATGCTTTTAAATTTAAAAGGAAACAATGTATAATTATAGTACGCGGAGATGTTTACAAAATGACAGAGTAATCATTAGAGCATTAGAATTAGAAGATTGCGTCAGTTGAAACGGAACGTACCTAATACGAGGTGTGTTCCATATATTTGTGTGACTGATTAATTGTACAAATAATTTTCTAAATATACTCTTATTCTCGTATATATTTTTTATAATGATTTTCCTCCAAATTGATTGAAAAAAAGTCTAAAAAATATTAACTAAAATAAAGAAAAGTTATTTATTTCAAAAATTGTGAAAAAAGGACTAAGAAAAAAGAGCGGCGGCAAATCCAACCGCCATACTTCAGGCTCAACATTTTAATTTCCCGTGTCCCTAACCTTCTGGCCATACCCTAAGCACTTGTAAGTGGTATAAAAGTGGATTTCGACTTTTTCAAACATAACTATCCATTTTTTCATTAAACTAGAACGAATTTTAAAAAATTAAAAATGTATTTGAACTTATTTTTCAACGACCTTTCCAATTATGTTAATATTTTTTTATGAACGCTATTTGGTCAAAAAGTTAGCTCGCGTTTGACAGCTTTGTACAGGAATACCTATGCCGCATCTTATAAATAACACAGTGTATATTGAAAAGTTATAAGTATTCAAAATAATATTTGATAGTAGTTAGATATATAACTTTTATCATCATTTTTATGTAGAATAAATGGCATTTAACGTAAATCCGCCAAGAACAATCTTACGAATACTGTACTTTATGTTTTTGTATTGCGGTTCATTCATTCATTAAAGAAGGTTGTGCTCAACAGCCTCGGTACTTGAACTGAATCTTTGTACCATTACCCATGTCATCTACTTCCATTCCAGAAGCTTCGTGTCTTCTATATAGGCCACCAGTTAACTGGAGGGATCTTCAGTAATTGTGATGGTTGTATTATTTCCTCTCCAAAATGCTTCCATCTGAGTCCTTGTAAGTTCTCGCAGAAGCAAAGTATGAGGGTAGGTGTTTCATTATAAACTTCACATTTACTGCACTTAGGTTCACTAACTTTGCCCATTTTGTGCAGATGTTTACTCAGTGTCCAGTGTCCAGTCACCAGTTCGGTAACTATCTTCAAAAGTGTCTTACTCAGTTTCAATAACCTGGTTGAGAGTTCCTTGCCTGCCTTGTTCAGTAAACTCCAAACCTATTGGAACTTTAGTTCTTTATGTCAGATTATGTTTGAGCGAACAGGGGTCGCGACGCAAAAGATCTGACCGTTACGTTACGTTATGTTACGTTGCTTCGTTATGTGCCTTGCTTGCGTGCGTGTGCTCTCTCCTCTCTCGTTTACGAAGCAGCGATTCAAATGCTTCGGCCACAGTATAGGAACGAACCAGTATGTTATCTCGTGACGTTACACTGCCGAGCTCTTTGTGACCTACAACGTCGTTCGGATGAGTATTTCATCCGACGGCCAGTGCTGTATGAGTGCTGTGCTGCGATCCAACTAAAGTGCCAGTGGTGAATTTGCGAATCGAATTATTTATTACAGCTTATATTTTTACGGGTTTTCGGTATTATTTTTATAGTTTATTAAGCATTTTTTTGCAATGGATACCATTAAAAAGAAGAAATCGGGTAGTGTGTGTAGTTCGTGGATGTAACAATAAATATTATAATTGTGATGGAAAATTATACCTTTTTCCAAAGGATTCAGATAGGTGAGAAACTGTTAGTATAATACTTTATTATTTGATCTTCATATTACATTTATGAGCCTTAGTTTCATGCATTGATTCAATTCGTTGTTTTTGGTTCAAAGCTTAAGTTTGGCTCGAAGCATGCAATTGGCCTGACTTGATGCCAAAAATAGAAACTCTATACAATTGTAGTCATCGTTTATTTGGTGCTCATTTTGAACCAGACATGATTATGCAACCTCATAAAAGAAAACTTCTTTAAAAAAAGGCTATTCCAACAATATTTCTTTCATCAAATACTGCAATGCCTAAAGACTTTCAGACAAATGATTTATTGGAAAAGAATTTTGTTCGCAACTTTTGTGGTTATTTAATTAGAAAATGTTCGGAAATTCATACATGCAGGGTAGGTGAGACGTATTCACAAGCGTAAGAATTTAGACGATTCGTCTTTATACTGTTGTTACCTTAGAGCTTATGAAAATACGAATAAGCATACTTTTGGAAACTTGAATATGCCGCATGAAAATTTTGTACAATACATCTCATTATTAGAAATATTATTTCAAATGACTCTTGAGAAAGTTGCTACGGAAGATAATATTGTTGAATCACTCACAAATATTAGTCAAACAACAGAGTTTGTACATCCTTGTGTTGATTTTCCAATAAAATATTCAACGAAACTTTTCTTCAGGGTACGACTATATTACACATTAAAATTTGTCAATAAAAATTTTAAAATTCATAACAAAATGAAAATTGTAATGTGGAAAAACCAATAAATATTTGGTATAAGACTATTGTTTTATTCACTCAGCAGTGTACTGTTCTACAATATTTAAGAAAAAACGTTTAACACGTTCAAGTCATTTTAAACTTATACCACCTACGCCTATGGTAAAATGAATCGTAAAGCAATCCGTTCAAGGTCATCAAAAGCTTTGGCAATTTATGAATGAAATTTATAAGAGTTATACTACTGGTACTTCGGCCGGGAATCGAACCCGGGCCGCCCGCGCTTAAGGCGAGCATTCTACCACTGAACCATCGACGCTATATCAAAATTCTTTGCAAAGCTGGTATTCGCAGTGCTGGTGATCTACTTGAATTTGTTCGGATAAATTTTTACTATTATTTCCACAATTTTTTTTGCGCGATTGATCTTTTTTGTTTATTTACAGCATCGGTTATCAGGACGGTAGGTTGTGTTTACTGGTTTTTAAGTTTAACACGTCGGTAAGTGATTTACTTACCGTTCAGACGTCGAAAAGTTATAAATAATAATTCAATTCAATTCAATTCATAAATAATTCAAAACAATTTCACCAAAATACAAAATATATTTTAAACTGATCGAGAAGTATAAATGTCACTTTTGACATTTCGTTCCTTTCGAAGAAATTTAAATTAGTTTATTCGGAATTTATTTCAATACGATCGCGCAAAAAATTGTATAAGCATCTCGAACGTTAAGGGTAATTACAACGTTTGCATGTAGATTCATTCCTCTCGTAAAATTGGACAAAATGACATGAGGATTAAGGGGTCTAGCACATTTACTCTTCGAAATACAGGGTTTTGAAATTTTGAAAACTTGAATGTCTTAATTCGATAACTTTAAAATGGATGGATAAATTGATTTGACATTTGTTAGGTTAATTTTAAATGTAAAAGGGCATATTTTGATAGAAATAGTAGTTTGTGCAACTAGTGTGGATATGATGGCCATATCGCACGAGGACGAAGTTGGAGCACGACGCCGTAGGCGGAGTGCTCAATCGTTCAAGTGCGATATGGACAATCCACATGAGTCGAACAGCATATTTTTTCTACGGCCCACTTAAGAAAAAATCTAGAAAATAAAAATGTCTATAAACTGTAATATAACTCTTCAAATTAAAAATTTAACAATTCAATTTTATGTTTCCACTAATTTTTTTGTGGTAAACGTACAGTTCCTGAATGTCCAATTTGTATAATGCTACGGTTTCCCTTTTTAAATATACGATGCTGTTATAAGTAGATGTTGCCAGTCGGACTCCCTCATGAAGGGTACCGTACCATTATCTATAATAATAATGTTCTGCTAAATATTTCAAACGTCTACCTGTTGTCGTTATTAATATAAAGCAGAATAATTATTTAAAAATAAAATTAACAATAAAAAAAACTTCTTCACGGGGAATCGAACCCGGGTCTACCGCGTGAGAGTCTGGTTTGCTTACTACTCGACCACCTAGGAATATGCAAATTGTTTATCTATAACGTCAGATGCAAAAAAAGATGCTATTCTACTGTATTCCTCACTTGAATTATATATTATGTACGATTTGTCATGTTTCACTTATAAATAAATTGAACATGTCACTTTTTTCCAACATCACGTAAAATAAGCATGAAATTTCCACACGATAAGTATTTGTTAATAAAAGTAGATAATTCAACGTCTAAGTACAATTACCTTGATAAGATATATATTTAAAATGTTTTTATACAAATATTAGGTTTCTACAAGGATTTATACCTACCTACATAATATTTGATATATTTATTTTGAGTATAGCGAAATACATTTTTTTAAACGAATTTGATAACAACTTTAATGTCGTCTATAAATCTTTTGTAAGACGTCGTAAATTACAAATATTTTTTGGCAAACACACTTTCTTTATGGCACTACGAATGTATAGTTTACACCTTTTTTCACATTTAAAGTTATTGGAAGAATATTATGAATTCTGAAATTTTGATACTTTTTTTTGTGAACCTACACTGATGACGGATTTCACCAACCAGTTCCTAAAGTTAGTATAGTTCTTCACGATCTAAGAAACTGACCTGACCTGACTCAAGATAATGACATGCAATAAAGGCAAAAGAGTATTAGCCGTGACAGGGTCGTATTTAGTTTGTTGGCGAATAATAAATTATTACCAGAAAACTCTATAAGACGTTTGGGTTATTTTCAGTAGTAATACCCCTAGGGTCTTGAAAATACCGAGATAATTTTGTCATAGAGAATGCTGAAAGCGTGTTGCTTTATAATAGCCCAAGGCAACAAGCTTGAAGGATTCTATACGACAAAATTTTGAGTATTTATCAAGACCCGAGAAGTATTCGATAAGATAATTTTTTACTTTGTAGATATCAAAAAATTGATTGTCAATCTGACGTTTAATAATTTATTAGTTATAATCAAACAAATATTATTCATTTTTATTTAAAACTACAGTTGTGAAAAGTATAATTGGTAAATTAATTGAATCGTTAGATGCAATACCAAATATTCGCGACATTTTTAATCCAGTTGTCAGTTTGACGTTTAATTAATTTTTAATAAAAAATAAACACCAAACTGAAAACACCACATGTATCGCTGTAATACAGCGGTGATTGGATGAAGTTTGACACATGACTTGAAATTAAGTAATTTGATTGGTTACTATATTCAGTAAAAAATTATCGTTATAATTTACTTAGTACTTTTTCTATTGCATCATGTTATAGTGTGGCACTGCACGGTAAATCCGAAAAGTTTTATGATTTTAATGCATTTGAAGCCTAAGTCAGGTCACGTCAGTTTCTTAGATCGTGAATAGAACTATACCTAAATCGGATTTAGTAATTGCTTAATGCTTATTTGACAGGGCCTCTCTCTAACCCAATGATAAATATCTTGACCTTCAATGCCAAAAAATTGTGCAACCATCTACATTATTTAGTTTTAATATTAATCGGTTGATATATTATATAGTGAAGGTTATGAAAATTGACCAAGGTAGTTCTTCATGAAAGATCATAAATATTACATTGTACCTTAAACTTTTCAGTTACATTGTCATTAACTAAAACATTTTATGACTATTTTATGTTTTACAATATTTTATCACTTTTTTATGTAGGTACAGGGTTATTGGTTATAATTTGACCACCCCTTTATTCCTCTTATGCATGCAGGGGCGGATGTAATTTGGGCGCTAAAAGATTAATGCACTTATTACAACATGTAAACTGGGCGCCATTACCGAAGGGTCATTTTAATCCTATGTGTATTTTGGGCGCTAACCTACCTACCTAAAAATCTATCAACCCTCCCTCTGAACTTCAAACTAAAAAAAACAAGAAAACCCTGGCCCAAACCCGGTTGATCAAAGTATAATGTATAAAAATATCAGAAAATAAGAAATAGAAAACTAAAAAAAAACAAGAAAACCCAGGCCCAAACCCGGTTGATCAAAGTGTAACTATGTATAAAAATATCAGAAAATAAGAAATAGAACACTATTGGGTTTTCCAAATATTGGTGGTTAAATTATTAAAATAAGAGTTATTTTATGACTCGACCTACCTGCACTTCTTAGTGCCCAAAATACATGTCGGATTATCTACTCTTCTTGGTCAAACAGCTAAAGAAGGATGTTTAGCGCCCAAATATGAAAGTATATATTTTTGTTATGGGAAAAAAGGCACTATCCAAATATGTCATGATATACAGGGCGTTCTATTTAAAAAAATGTATTTTTATATTATACCCCCTAATGCAAAAACGCTACTGGTGTACAAAGTATAATTTATTAAAATTCATTTATACTCCCACAACTTTTATTTGAAACTTTTTTTTGCATCTGTATGCATAAGAGAAATAAAGGGGTGGTCAAATTATAACCAATAACCCTGTACTGTACCGGGTGCATTTTTCCGTTCCCTGTACAGTCAGCGCGACAGGTCGCTCTCGCTGTATAGGAAACGGAATTGGAAATCAAGCACTCCGTTCCTTAGCTGATATGCGCGAAGCGGTAGATGTGCAAATTTATCTCTTCGTTTGGGTAATGTGCATTCAACTAACATTTACAATTTCAAAGAAATGAAATGTACATCGATTTCACAATGACCATGTCGTTTTGGTGAATGTGAGAAAAATAGGGAAGGAAATATTCCGAAATATAATCATTACATTCTCCCTTCCCCTTAAAAGATATCCAATACTTTGTGATGAACCTTATTAGGTATATTCAAGAAGGGGAAGGGAATATAATTATTGGATTCACCCTTCCCCTTAAGATATCCAATACTTTGTAATGAACATTAAGTTATTCAAGAGGGCGGAAAGATAATCATTGGAATTGCCTTTCCTCCTCTTGATTAACTTGATATGCGTGTTACAAAGTATTGAATCCATTCACCCTTCCCAATATCCAATATGCGATCGGACACAGGGGCAGTGGGCACTTCGCGCATATCTGCTAGGAAACGGAGTGTTCCATTGTACATTCCGTTTCCTATACGGCGAGAGCGACCTGTCGCGCTGACTGTACAGGGAACGGAAAAATGCGTACCGGGTGGTCCAATAAGCCGATCTCTCGGCTATATATCAGAAACTATTCATGTTATAACTTTAGGAAAAAAATTACTTAGGAAAAGTGGACAAAAGAAATTGTTGGAATTTAATTTTAAATTTCTAGGCTATCCGCTAGGGGGCGTAACCTGTGAAGAAAAATTTAAAAACTAGTTTTTTGTGAAATATGCCCAATTATACCCAGTGTTAAGTAAACTAAAAAAAGGCCTAAATTTCGCACAAATTTGTTCAAGTACTTTTTATTCTATTTTTCCAAATAAACGGTGGGGGAAAGTGGGAAAGTGTCTGTGGATAAATACCTATAACTTTGGTTTGAATCAACCGATTTCAACGAAATTAGAGTCAATAGAAAAAGTGAAGATGAATTAATCACATCTACTATAAAACAATGGTATTTAGTTTTAATTGTCATAGGTAGAGGGTACTTTCGAATGAAAAATATTAAAATTTGTTTTCCTTAAGAATGTTTAATGGAAACACCTAATTATTGTAAATTATAATGGAACTGGATTAAATTCTCAACAAAACGGCGACCATACACAACTTGTACTGAGCCCGTTCTTCCCAGAATCCAATTTTCTAGGAGTGGTGCATCATGGCCCCTCATCTCATCCACTGAACTGCCCCTAGTTGAAATCCCGACTCATCTTTCTGTGGATGTGTCCTGCCTTCGCCTAGTCGGGTCTTTTTTTCAGATTCCCTACCAGGTACCCATGTTTCATGTGTGTTAACAGGACAACAAAAAAGTAAAATACAGGCGACAGAGATGAAATATTTGAGAAGAGTAAGAGGTGTAACAAAAGAGGATAGAATGAAAAACATAGATATCAGAAAAGACCTGGGTATACAATTAACCTTAGAATTTGTAGAAGAAAGACAACTACAATGGTGGGGACATTTACAACGTATGGATGAACGAAGACCAGTAAAGAGAATAAGGAAAGCAAAAATTGAAAAAAAATTAAAAAAGAGGCAGACCAAGGAAAACTTGGGATAAGGTAATAGCTGGATTACTGGATAAAAGAGGAAGAAGCTGGATAGAAGCGAAGGACTTAGCTCAAAATAGGAAAGAGTGGAAAAAATTCGTGATGAAAGAATAGCTGCAACACACCCTACACCACTAAGTGGTAGAAGGGATTTAAGATTATATATAATATCTACCAGGTAACTTTAGGCTGAACTATCAGTTTTATCGCATGTTTGAGAATATGTTGCTCCGTAGGTGTGGTTGTCGTCTTCTTAGTTGTCGCTTGGGCGTAGCTGACTCCTGCGGCTTCGGTTTTTTCTATATCTTTTTGTTTGGTGCCTGTCTATGGTGGAATCCCTGGCAGTTGTAACACTGTGTTAGTCAATTTCCTCTTTTCTACTTTTCCCATCTTATCTTCTTGTCTTGTATGTGTTGGATCTTCCTGATTTTTTCTTCTACGACCAGCTCCAGCATATAGATGAGAAAGCGCTTATTTAAAAAAATAAATTCCAAATTATACCAGATAAAAACCTTTAATGTTTAATTAAAGATCAATAAAAAAGTTCCATATTACTTTTTAAATTATGAAATACGAATACCCATCATTTCTGAATAATTATAACTTTATAGCGCTATCAAATTACTCGCCTGGAAAAAAAATTGACACACTCCATAAATTTATTTTTAATATTATATTTTTTTCTTCGCCAATTAATATAAAAAATGTCTTTTTTCGATAATTATAAGTAAATAAAATGGTTATACAAATTATAATGAGCATTTGGTCGCATCGCTTGTTATAAAAATTATACTATGAAAGGAATAACATTATTACAAATTACCTAATGACTGATAATAATTTTTGTCACAGTTTCCATGACCGTCCAACGCAGACTAATGATTTTTTAGGTTATGGGTAAAGGTATATAATATCTATATCTCTTACTTGAATGACATTTTTTTTTTCAAAAATATTAAGATTACCTACGGTTTTTTATACTATTTTTATTTTTAAAACTAGCTTTATATTTTTTTATATTTAATATTTTTTTATATATATAATTATATGTAGGTTATGTGCAGAAAATTTCCGGTTCATACACTGCACTGCAGGAGCACCATCTTGTTAAAATGTTATTCCAAGATGGCCGAATTCATCTGGATTATCTTCCAGAATTTCAAGAGTTAACGGCTCAATTGCATTTTGTAACATCTCCAGATACACTTCACCGCTTATATTTGAATTTAGGAAAACAGGACCAACTATGTGGTTTCCCAAAATACCTGCCCAAACATTGACTTTTTCTGGAAATTGGGTATGTTGTTCACGAAAGGTGTGAGGATTTGTGTCACTCCAATACCTTAAATTTTGTGTACATTTCCATTGAGTCAAAAAGTACTTTTGTCACTAAAACAAATTGTTTTTGTGTAATGTGGGTTTTGACTAATTTTATTTGTCATACATTCACAGAATTCGAGTCTTCTGTCGTGGTCGTCATCCGAAAGGTGGTGCACCATTTTTAACTTGTATGGATGAAATTTACTGTTCTAACTCTGGTTCTAACTACCTTTCGCTTAGGATTATTCGCACAATTTTATACCACTGCACTAACAACACCATACTATATGGTAGAAGGGCTTTTTGATTATATATATATATATATGGATGAAATTTATTTTTAGCCAACACTCTCTGTACTGTACTTTTACTTACTTCACAGATAAACGCAACTTTGTTGAAGAGGAAGTAGGTCTTACTACCATTTCAGCAAATATATCAATTTTTTTATCATCACTAAATGCTGGTCGACCAGATCGTTTGGCATTTTGAACACTACCTGTTGCTTCAAACTTGTGAAGAAGCTCCCTCAAATAAGTTCTCGAGATCTATACTACATGACGTCACCTGTTACCATTCGTAGAGAAGCTTACAACACTTTATTTTCACCCTCCAAATTTTATTAATGTAAGTGGAGCCGTTCAAAAGATACGAGGGGGGATGGGACTTTTGAATTCCACTGTATATTATCAAATATGCAAGCTCAACAATTAAAATAACTTTAAAAGTATTCTAAAGCAAAACCAACTAAACTCAAACACGATCTATCATTATAAATCAGCATAATCTCACTATTAAGTACCACGTGTTCTGAACGCTTTGTTCATTGTTTTACCACCATGCTGTTGTCAAAATAGTTTGTTACGTCACGTGGACATGCCCTATAGCAACTCTCTCAAATTATGGCAAGTTCTTGTAGTTGGTGTGACTTCAGATAAGTCGGACATGTTCGTATACTTGACTTAATAGATATTGTGCGCACTTAAAGTTGTCGGCTCTTTGTTCGACTGTAATTCGATATGATACCGTCATAATGGTAAATTCTATAAAAATTAACGGTTCCTCGTTAAATTTGACAAAGTTTCCGCTATTAGAAATGTTTTAATCTATACATAGTCAAGATCATGATTCAAATTTTAACATGTATGGTATCCAATAAAGAGTTTTTTGTCAAAAAATGGGTTAGCAGATCTTATTTTTAACTGAGTGTTAAAATTCAACATTTGCTTACAGAATTGCTCCTATAGTCCGCAACCTAACTTAAAGGGAATATAAGATTAGATAGCTGCATTAAAAATATTACGTCTACTATAAAAGGGTGTTGAAAATATGTTCAGTTTTTAGATGCCAGAAGAAACAGCCAATTAATAATTGGGAAGTATATCAATCTATTTTGAAAAAGTTCATCGAAAATTGGTTGAAATGTTCTAAAAAAAATTGATCCGTTTTCAAGGAAAAACGGATTTGGTTTATTGCTCCCTATTATCAAAGTTGCAGCATATTTTCAAATTTCGTTGTAAAAATGTGTTTGAACATTATTTTTAAAACAGAAATATTATTACATGTTGAATGGTGCCGTCCTGAGGATTAAAATACCTTTTACGAATTTATTTTTCCTTTATAAGCTGATGGTCAAAGCTTTGTTTGCTAAATCCCTTTTAGGATGAGATATTCACAGCAAAATTCACCATCTGGTTTTTATTCTTGCTATTTTATTAGTTTTTATTGTGAGCAGGGTACAGACCAAGTTCGCAAGATGTTTCCAAACTATTTCCTCCTAGCGAGACCTATTCGGCAGTTTGATCCAATTTCCGAGTCGAGTCGGTAAAAATAAATACTTCAAAGAATTTGTTTGTAGACGTTGGAGTTTAGTTGAAGACTAAAGTATATTTCACAATATTTCGTTTGCACGGTATCTGGTTTTAAAAAAATGAAAAAAAGA
>CAJUYI010003587.1:0-22497 GCA_910591695.1 Galerucella pusilla | reverse complement strand
AATATTTCGTTTGCACGGTATCTGGTTTTAAAAAAATGAAAAAAAGAGTATAAATCCCCCATTGTACTGTAAATAGTAACAAATCCGTAGTCGCTAAAATTTAGATTTTAAGATCTTTTCTTATATTTTTGGGAGTAGCTTTGTGGTTTCTTCAAAACTTGACGTTTGCTCACTTCTTCAAACATTAAAGGGGACATTTCATTGGTACCTTTTATTTCTGTAAAGTTTTTGGAGTCCAGCCAAGACAAATCAGCAAAAAACCTTGAAGAATCAGAATCAAACCGTCTTTTCAAACTATTTAAAATAGTATCCACTACTACAAAGTACACTTGAACTTTGAATGATTCATCTGCGTTTTCAACAATTTCATCATTGGATTGCTGCATCTGTTTCCTTTTTCTCATCCCATTAATTGGAAGTTCAGTCTCAATTTCAGCTTCGACATCACGTTCTATTTTGTTTGTGCCCCTGACATTGTGTTTTTGAGTTCCAAATTTGGTCTTGCTTCCCGGTCCACTGTTCCTGATGACGTATAAAGCAGAGAGGACCGTTAGTAATGCTGTGGGTTTTTCTCTTGAATCAATCATGTTGGTTGAAACGAAATATTTTGGAATGGAGTATACTTATATGTAATAATATGAGCCAGGGGAGATTATGATAGATATATAGATTTAGATAGATTTTTCATATAGGTCTCTGCCAATTCTTCGCCTAATGCAAAAACCGCACATGTGCCAGGCTATCGCACTGACGTAGGATGTATTCTGCCGTTTCTTCTTCTAGGTGACAAAACCTGCACATATCTTCGTTTGTTAATCCCATCAGCTTTAAATGCCTATTGAGCTTACAATGCCCTGTTAACAGATCCACTACAGCTTTGACAGTTTTCCTATCTTTGGCCATCAGATCTGCTGTACATTTTGCAAGTGTTCTAATATGAACTGCTTCGCTTGCCTCTGTCCTGGTGAGTTCCTCCATCATTTCAGAGATTTGTGGGCGACCCACTTCTTTGTTTCAATTCTTGTTATGGATTATGACTCCGCCCGACCGACAACCATTCGTCTGACGAATCAATTATGAGCAGTTTATCTCCTTAAATGTACTGCCCAAAGTTTCGCGAATATTACGAGTCTCTCCTTGAATGTTCTAGATCACTGCGCCATAGTTTCTCAAGCCGTTCTCAAGGTTGGAGAACAATCGACCTTCTCCCGTTCAGATACCATGGGATGGTGAGTGTGGATAGTGGAAAGGATACGGCTTGTGTAGAATATTTCATTGCAGCGGGAGTGGATAAGGATAATATGGATTTAGTATACTGGAGATAAAGGAGTTGCCTATGGATGGGAAGAGGTAGGGAGCTTCGTCGGACGTCGTTAATTAGAAGAATTTTGTAATTTCATCTCTTTATTCATCTATTTTGAAAATATAACGTACGTTACTGAACTTACCGGGCTCATATATTCGACAGAAATTGTCAATAGAATTACCGTTACCGAATTGCCATAAAACGAGTTTTTTATTATTACTATTATTTCCATAAACTACATAAATAAATGGTCGATAATTAAGAACCCATCTCCTACCATTTTATATCCAATAAAATTAAATTAGAAAAATATAAAATTGTGCAATAAAAAGGCTATATACGTAGCGGGCGGTTTCTTAATTAACAAATATAAATTATTTATACAAATAAATTTTCAGTAGTTTTTAAACGACCAGTCGGCAGATAACAATATTATCCTGAGGTGGGTTAGAGGGCACGACAGGAGTAAAGGTAATCGCATTGCCGATTCTTTAGCCAGGGAAGCGGCTGAACTAAAAATTTTAGGACCCAGTGACACCTACGGCCTAACGACTTCGACAATTGCGGAACTAGTCAAACGTTACACCCATGCTCAATCCCTCAAGAGATGGGATGGAATCAAAGGATGCAGTCTTGTTAGGACCAACCTGGGCGACCCCGAGAAGCTGAAATATTTGACGATGACCAGAAATAACCTACGTTTAGCAGTAGAATTTCTGACTGGCCACTGTCAACTAAGGAAATACCTCCATACTATGGGGCTAGTGGACACACCTCTATGCAGGATGTGTGAACAACTGAAACTGTCAGGCATGTCTTATGCGAGTGTCCGGAATTATCGTTCGATGAGTCTTGGCCTACACCTGCCGATATAAAGGAGATGTCTCCTAGTGACCTGTTCACCTTTCTGTGAAGGACAGGATGGACGATGATCTAGGACAACTCCTCGGGAGGATGTATAATGGGTCACATGTGGCATAAGTGCTGTGAGCCTACACTCACCCTCCCTACAGATACAGAAAGACCAGTTGAAATTTCTTCATTTGGACGAAACCTGTATTTTTGCTAAGGGTAGAGCGACATTTTTTTCACAATTATCGAAGACATCTGACTCAATAAAAATGCCTTGTCGAATTGTTTTTCTGTTTTCGGAAAAAAAAGCACATCAGTTGATAATTTCTCGTAGGTATACAGAGCTTAAACATGGACGGATTAATCTTAGCGGCGATCCAAGAACAGCTCCACCAATAACGGCAGTCACCCAGGACGCTGATTCAAGAATATCGACATGTCACACATTATATCGTCAACTTGGATGATTATTGAGCCACACTAAATAATTTAACATGAAGAATTTTCTTTAAAAAAAGTAGTTTCTCGTTGATACCGCTTATGTTGACAGAAGAGCATGAAATCACACAATCCCGCGGGATCCCGCTGATTTTATTAATCTGCTGGATCCCGCAACTCCAAGGCGCGGATCTCGCAACTCCAAGGCGCGGATCCCGCAACTCCAAGGCGCGGATCCCGCAAATTAAAAATTTGGTTCTAAAACTGTCGTACTTAAACAGTTCGGCTAGCTTGTATTCGAAAGTGCTATGAAAATGGCGTACGACTTTTTTAAACATGCATTTTTTTATTAAACCAGAACTTTTTCAAATTATTTTTTATGAACGCTATTTGGTAAAAAAAGTTAGCTTGCGTTTGACAGTTTTGTACAGGAATCTCTATGCCGCATCTTATAAATAACACAGTGTATACAGTATTGTCAGTGGTAATGATTACTCTTATGAACCCGAAAATAAACGTCAGACGACTGTTTCAAGATGAACCAAAATCGGCGAAAATTATCCGTTCTGGAAATGTTTCTAAAAAGTTGGTGGTGACATTGACAATTAAGTTTTTAAAGTAAGAAAATCTAGAATTGTTGGACCATCCTTCATACAGTCTCGACCAGTTCTTTACTTTACCAATAATTAAGATCTGCATGGTCAAAGGATCCAGTTCTCAGTCTCTCAGTCAACGCCTTCAAAAAATCTTATTTTAAACGTAACAACAAAGCGATTGGAATCTTCCAGAATAGATTCCAAAAGATGCAAAGATGCAATGAAAAACAACAGTGTATAAGTCATCTACTTCCTCCTTTGGAAATTTTTGTAAAGGCGGAGGCGGTGATGGCAGACTTATGGTCCCCGAGAAGGACACACTGAAATAACTGGGACAACACTAGATGAACACATATTTTACAAGAGCTTTGATAGCATGACACCGGAGAACATATTCACTGAGCGAGTAAATATCATCATTACAGGAAACAGGTGATGCATCCCGGTAATTCTGGAGAAATCATCTGGATCCAAAACAAACTATGGCACTGGGGCTGGTATAAGTGGACCTAGAAAGAAACTGTCTCTTAGCCTTGGTCGATACACAACTGTGTTTCAAGCAGAGACAATTGCCGCTATAGCCTACATTGATGAAAACATCAGAAGAGGATATACCGGTCAAAAAAATTGAAATTTTCACTGACAGCCAGGCTCTGCTTGAAGCTATCAGCAATCCAACAACTAGGTCGTAACTGGTAAAAAACTGCAAAGAATCCCTTAACATGCTGGCAAGATACAACAAAGTGTCTCTAATATGGGTGCCGGCACATGAGAGGATTGCAGGGAACGAAATGGCAGACCAGCTAGCTAAAGAAGGCTCTAAGGGAGCCTTCACAGGTCCGGAACCGTTTTGTGGAATCAAAAAGGATTACATAAGAGGGGAAGTCGGGAACTGACTAGTTAAGAAACACCAACTCAAATGGAGGGCTGACACCAGGATACCTCCATACTAAGAGTTTACTGAATAAGTTAGACAATGAACTCTCGTCCAGGCTGCTGAAACTGGGTAAGAGAAATTTGAAGACAGTTACCGACTTGGTGACTGGACACTGTACCCTGAGGAAGCATTTGCACAGGATGGGCAAAGTTAGTGAACCTATATGTAGAAAATGTGAACTCTACGATAAAACACCTACTCACATATTCTGCTTCTGCGAGAACTTACAAGTACTCAGACGAAAGCACTATCACAACTATTGAAGATCCCTCCAGATAAACTGGTGGCCTCTATAGAAGACAGGAAGCTTCTGGAATGGAAGTAGGTAGATAACATGGGTAATGGTACAAAGATTCAGTTCAACCCAAACGTATGAATGAATGAAGTCATCTACTGTTTTTTCTAGCTCAAAGTGCGAAATATATAAGATCCTCTTACTCTTGAAATGTTTACGTTCCAAGCCCGATATTGTACGGAGCCGGCTTGCATAAAAAACGCTTGTACAGAGCCGGCTCTGTACAATATCGGTCTTGGTGGGTAACATATACATTCGAAGTAAACAGACTGTAGAATAGGATTTTTTTTTCAAAAGAAAATATTGCTTGTAAGATTTGTTACGTGGTTCAGGTGACGGCACCGTAAAACCACTGAGTCGTTTCCGTGGACAACCTGCTGGAAGTCGAATTAGTAACACCACGCTTGCTCGATTTTAAAGATGTAAAACTTATTCTTTTTCATTCGATTCGAATCGGATGTATTTCTGAATGAAATCGACCGAAAACAAAGTTAATTCTTATATTTTCCTGTTTTTTATCATCAATTCAATCGAAAACAAGCGTGAAACTGTAAATGTCGATTTTATTGTATTGTGAGGTTAAAATAAAAGCACTTTATCGTATTTTTATGTCATTAGTTACACGTTAAAAAGTTTTATTGTTCTATTAAGGTAGGCATGAATTTACAGTTTTTTTCTGTAGGAGCTTAAAATACAATTGTATGAAAAAAAAGGTTTAACAAACTTTACAGCTGAGAAAGAAATGTGTTTGTATTTGAATGTTTAAAATTGAAAATAACACACTAAGGCTAGGCGCACAGTGGGACACTTGCGACGCAACCAACGCAGGTCAGCACACTCCTCGTTTGTATATCATGTAGCGAGCATTGTACATACTCCCGCATATTAAGACGCAGCACCGTGTAGGCCAGTGTAGGCCACGAACGTGCCAAACAAAACGTGGGCCGCCCAGTGTTCGAGTCACAGATTTCGTGTTGTGTGTGGCAAAATAATTGCAAAAAATGCAGTAAGAACTTTCCTGCTCAATATGATACAAGTGATCCCTCATATATGAAATCCAAACTAAAAGATGACATCTGGAACACTTTTCCAATATGCTTTCTTCTGATCCTGTTTTCAAATCTGCATCCGAAACTGACTCTGAAGTTAGGTTTGGTTAGGTTCTATGTGAGTGGGGCCTTCTCGCCACCTCCACTGCTACATTCATAATTACTCGACAATGTCCTAGTGTGAGTTCGAGTGAGAGAGCCCCGGTATGTCTGCCCACTACGTGTAGGTTTTCCTCTCCGCCCAGGTAGCTATGGCTGATCTAGCAGGGCTTTCCGCAATGCCAAAAATGCTTCAGGTCCTATAAATAAAGTCTCTGATCCCTTTTTGTCAGAGTATCGGTCTCCTCATTGCCCTCCACTCCTCGATGCGCCGGCACCCAGGTCAAAATGACTCTGTTTTCCTTGCCAAGTATTTCAAGGGATTGTAGACAGTTATATACCATCTTAGATTTTATCCTGTTCGAGCTCAGTGCTTTAAGAGCAGCCTGGCTATCTGACAGGAAGTGTATGTTCTTTTTTACAACAGGTTGATTCATCAGCTCTCTTGCAGCCAGTTCAATGGCGTATACTTCAGCCTGTGATTTCCACTCTGGGTTTCCTGCTGAAGACTGCCGCTAAAGTCCCGTTTCCGGTTTTTGATCCGTCAGTGTAAATCACGTAGTCCGTTTCTAGGAAGCCTTAAAGGGCTTGTCCACGTGAAGTTTTGTGACAGAAAGATCCGAGAGCATCCCAAGAAAGTGGTGATTTTGTATTTTCCTCATCAATCCTGAGTGATCCCTCAGAGTCTCTCCATTTATTTCTCTCTCCACTGATAGCATTCTATGAGCCGCTCTTCTGGCTTCCTTCTCCAAATGAATGTGGAGAGGAGTTAGTTGTAGGAGGGCTTCCATAGCCGCCGTTGGTGTGGAAGCCTTGCAGCTTTGCTCTAGCTGTCTTTTGTAGACCTTTAGTCCACCAGACTGCTGAGCCATACCTGACCATTGGCTTGACCATTGTTTGGTAAATCCAGTGAATCTGTTTGGGTTGCATACCCCAAGATTCTCCACATACCCTTCTGAGATTCCAGAGGGATAATCTGGCTTTGCTCTGAAGTTAAATCTACTAATAAAATTTCCATGTTGACTAGTTATTCAAGGAAAAACCTAACTTGGCATTTCTTACTTATCATTGTGATTGATAGCGAATCAAGAGAGATTTTTAATTGTTATTATTTTTTTAATATGCGAGCTGTACGATTTGTACAACGTCTCGATAGGTTCGATAGCTCATCATAGTCTGAAAATAAAAGACTCCAAAAAGGAATCATTCGTCTACATAACAATGATTTTGAGATTCTGAACGAAACAGATTTCTTTCGGCATTTTCTGTTACAAAAATACGAAGTTACAAATATTATAGAAAATTGAAGATTTTCATGAATTTGTAAGTGATAGGGAAGTTGATACACTCTTTATTGCAACGAATTGCAGTCTATCTTTTAAAGATAATCTGCTTCTTAAGAACACCTTGATTTGCTATACAACCATATATTTTTGAAGTAGAAGCTTCAGCCTATCCGACGGTACAAAAACATACATTTAAAATGTCTATTGATCTCTAAAAAACCCAAGATTTTTCCTGGAGTCTAGTGAAAAATACAAAATTGGCAACAGCGTGAAAAAAAAAATTCTTAATTCCTGAAACCGTTCAGTCAAAACCGCCTCTCGATATCTTAATCGGTTTCCAAGTTATGGGCTCATAACATGTGTCGGAATTCAAATGATCACCCTGTATATAGGTTTGTCCAACTGACATTCATGAACAGTTCTGGAATCGGGCGCCAAGACCGAAGGGTCATTTTAATCCTATGTGTATTTTGGGCGCTAAGAAATAGAAATCTAAAAAAAAAAACAGAAAACCCATGCTCAAACCCGGTTGATCAAAGTGTAACTATGTATAAAAATATCAGAAAATAAGGAATAGAAAACTATTGGGTTTTTCCAAATATTGGTGGTTAAATTATTAAGATAAGAGTTATTTTATGACTCGACTTACCTGCACTTCTTAGCGCCCAAAATACATGTCGGATTATCTACCCTTCTTGGTCAGACAGGTAAAGAAGGATGGTTAGCGCCCAAATTACACCCGCCGCAAACTCGAATTAGAGATGGATACACCAGGGTGTTGATTCTCGGTCCAGGGAACAGCGCTCCCCAAGAGAACACATTTTTTGTCATTATTTCGCTTGGTCACTCTGTCATTTCAGTGACAAGGATAAAAGACCTATTCTCTCGGGGAGCGCTGTTCCATGGCCCGAGAATCGACACCCAAGTGTATCATCTCTTTCAGAAGGTACAGTTTGTATACTGTCCCAAGCAGTCCCAAGAACGAAACTATAAACAGTTGGAACGCGGAAGAAATACAGCTGTCGGTCTTTCAAGGGATTTCTAACGCTGATTTACTTTCTCATTTTAAAAAAAATTGAAGGGTTGATGGTCTCGTGAGGAGATATATACTGTTCGAAACTGGTAAATGTCAGCTCGTTATGATTATTGTAAAAATCGACCTATCCGAGTTTTTTTCATTATTTTATAAAAAGTGAAGGAGCATTTGCAGACCATGTCATATTAATAGCAAAAAATGAAAAAGAGCAATACAAGAAAACAAAAGTTATGGTCATTGGAGACGACAAACAGGAAATGAATGTGAGAATAGATACAGACAAAATAGAGCAAGTTAAACATTCTCAGTACCTTGGACCAATAGTAGACGAAAACGGAACACAGGAAGCAAATATTAATAATAAAATAGTTAAAACTAACAAACTATACTATGCCATGAATACCAAATTTATTAACAAAAAAGAAATATCTAAAGAAACGAAATTAAAAGTATTTAAAACAATATATCGACCAATACTTACATATGGATGTGAAACAGGAAGGAACAGGAGGAAGAAGCTGGATAGAAGCGAAGAACTTAGCTCAAAACAGGAAAAAGTGGAAAAAATTCGTGACGGAAGAATAGCTGCAACACACCCTACACCTCTAAGTGGTAGAAGGGCTTTATGATTATATATTATAAAAATATATGAGTTAAGCAGGGGGTATAGTTCTTTTCACGATATAAGAAACTGACCTGACGTGAGATGGGATAATGACATTCAATATAGCTATAAAAATATTAGTATTTATTTTGTTGGCGAATTAGTTATTTATGCACCAAGGGTATAAATAGATGTTTATGCCCTAAGGGCGACGTCTTACGAAGCCGAGGGCCTCTGGCCCGAGGGTTTGTAAGTCGCCCGAGGGTATACACAGCTGTTTATGCCTGCGGTACATACAAACTTTCATGTTATAATAGTTCGTTATTGAAATCCAATCTCAATACAAATCAGTGTTTTAAAAAATCCGGTTTGAATTAATAGGTGAATGTTGACAAACGTAAATGTCATAATATCACAATAAATTTTATATGTGTCAGTCAGTCAGAAGTCAAAATGAACGAAGATTTTGGAATTCCTGACGAAATTATTGAAAAAGCAAATAAAGCAACTGTAAATCTGTTGCCAAAAAAGTTTAAAGAAGCTTACGACATGGTTATTAAATAAGTTGAGCAAAAAATTATTTCTCTTTATGCCCGCGCGGGCCATAAAGTGAACTTTATGACCGCACGGGCATAAAGTACGACATTAGATAGTTGGTAACTAAGCAATAAAAACACAATAATGAACTAGTATGACATAAAATAAATTATTTCCTGAAAACTCTATGAGACTTTTGGATCATTCTTACTTAGTACTTTTTCTTTTTCATCAAGTATAGTGCGGCTCAGCATGGTAAATCCGAAAAGTGAGTTTCTTAGATCGTGAAAAGAACTATAACAATTATTCCAACGCTTTGTATAATATTTTCACGTAAAAGTGTCCATATCTTTATTTTTCATTAACATTTTGATAGCGACGGCAGAAAATATGTAAAAAACATAAAATAATGTCAAATATTTCCGGTAATAATTCAAATAGTTGAAGATTTATAATACAAGTGAAAATATTTCTTTCACAGAATACATTATTATACCCATTACAACACCTGCACGTACACGTACAACCATCAACACCAAACGATATTCCTTTCTCTCCTTTTCTTTTATTTTCCGCTATTCGGACCCGCATAGAAATCAAATCCGTAACCAACAAAAGACTTTTTGTCGACCGTTCGAACACCTGTGTACGTCATCTTTCAAAAAGTCCCTTCTAAAAGACGAAATTGTATTCGAAAACCTGCACCTTTTTTTTTGTTATTCACGTTTTTATAATTCTTGTGTTGTAACACAATAAAAATGAGACTCAGACTCGATTCCAATTCGTTGGACCGCTTTTTTTAAAATATCTCTTCGTGTGATTCTCCTCCATAATGATGTATCATTGTATTGTAAATTAAGCTTGTTGTTGGTGTTGGTTGTGTGGAGTCGTGGGTGTCGACTGCATTTTTTAAACATTAGCAAATTGTTGATTATGTAAAGTATTCTAATACTTAATCCGATGACAACATTTAACTTATGGCATCTTATCTGGACCTGTCACCATTAACGACTAAATCCAAAATTATTATTATTTATTACACAAGTTTTAAATTTATACGAAATTTAATATAAAATACTTTTAGCTTTTAATCCTCTCTCTGATGTTTCTATTAGAAACGAAACACTTTTCAAAGTCTTTTTATTTTATAGAGATACTAAAAAATCTTTTTTTTCTAAGCATAACTCAAATAAATTTCATTATATCCTCAAACTTTGTATTTTATAATTCTGCAGTGATGAGCGCGTCTAAGTTCACATCTTAAGACTTCTTCATTGTGAACTGAACCCAATATTTTTACAAAATGCATGTTTTATTATCTAAATTTTACCGACTACGGATCTGTTACTATACAACGAGGGATTTATTACTACATCCAAGTCAACGAAGCTTATTTACAAGAATTTACAGATGATGAAGACTTTTCGAGAGTGGAAATGATTCCCAGAGCCTCTAGAAACTTACCCATTATATAGAGGAGATTAAAACTAATAAACTGAACTGAAAAATCTTTATTTATTATAAAAAGTTTGAAGTCAAATTATTTTAATCTCATATAATCAAAAACCCTTTTTATACCCGGTGGTGTAAGGGTGGGTGTCTATATCTAAATATTTTGTTAGTAGATGAAATTAGTCCATTTCTTTTTATTTTTTACCATGTTTTTAGCTTCTTCCCATTTCACATTTCTTTTTTCTATTATTTATCGGGCTTCCCACACATCCCTGACTGGTCTGATGCTCATTCTTGTCGAGTGTCCGAAGCTTTTTTTATCTAATAATTCGAGTATTGGTTCTACTTCCAGTTCCTTTCTCACATCCTCGTTTCTTATCCGATCTCTTCGTGTTATACCTTTCACTCTCCGCAAATATTTCATTTCCATTGCTTGGTTTCGATTTTTAGATTTCTGTGACAGTATCAAAGGACAGTATCCAGCTTTCACTTCCATTAAAGTAAGGATTGGCCGATAAACTGTTTTAATATACTATAATTTTAGTTTTTGCACTAATTTCCTTTTTTCCTATAAATGATCTTGATAATGGATGATACAGTTTTGATGCATTGGTGATCCTTTCATTTATTTCAATAATCTTCATTTCCGTTTTTATTTATCTTTATACCAAAGTATTTAAATACGTCTATTTAACTAAATTACTAAATGTAAATGACAATTACGGAAACGAAAGGTTGAAATGTCAACTGAAATCCATTAATTACGTAATCCTTGATCGACATATTGTGTTACAACGCAAAAAGGCTTAACTACTGAATAGTGGTTAAATGTAGTTTGACCATTGGTCCAGTGACCAGTGGGTTAACCTGCTGAGTTACAACACACCCTCAGAGTAAAGTAGCAAACTAAACGGGGTTAAAACAGTCATTTCTAAAGGATAAGAAAAAGTACAGAGCAAGTCAACAGTGTAGATGGCGGCTTTAGCAGCCGTTGATAATGAATGTTTGATGTTTTGATCATTAGGGTACTCAAAAAAAGTTTATTGTCAAATTTTTTTGGTGGATATAGAAAATATACCATTTTTTGCGGAAAATAGACGCTTCTTGTTCTTGCAATTCCCAAATTCAAGTGATTGTGGTTTCTTCTCCATTTTTTTCAAAGCTGGTGAATGAAAAATTTGATCTAATAATTCTCATTTATTGTCGTCAAACGACTGGAAGACTGAATATTCACAGAGTAAATATTATACAGTCTCAATTATGTTGAATTTTACTGACAAAATGCAAATAAAGACAGTTTGTTTTCGAGAGGTAAATATAAAACAAACAGAAGTTTGTACAATCAACAAATTCACCTTCAAAAAATGTTTCTTAATTTGTTTAATGTAGACAGGAAATGCTTTATTTATAGTTTTTCTGTTAAATTCATTAAAATGAATTTCGCAGAATGATAATTATTCTAACGCTTTATATGTTTTGAAAAATATTTTTCGAAAACAGTGACGGTTCAACTTAGAAGCAACAACTATTTCCCGGGCTATAGGCACCGACGGCTATTTAATTACACTTCAAAGTCAAACGGGGTTGGTATATCAAAATATTTAACACCAACCATTTGGTGTCTTCTTCAGTCCGGGATTAAACTCTGGTACTGATGAGGCGCAAATACGCCGAAACCAGTCTACTAACCAGAATGGTTGGTGTTAAATATCTTGTAGATATGCCATCCCCGTTTGACTTTGAAGTGTAATCCAATATCTGTCGGTTCTTATAGCCCGGGAAGTAGTTGTTGCTTCTTAGTTGAGCTGCCACTGTCTTTGAAAAATATTTTCCAAAACTTATGAAGCATTAGAATAATTATTATTTTGCGATATTTATTAATAACGCTCGCGAAAATATAAAAAAGCGGGAATAGTGGAATAGTTAGCGTCTAGCTTGTGCTTCTCATAAAATGGATTGCAGCAAACATGCCAGACTCTCGTGGATATCTAGGCGCATCTCGTCATGTCTGTACGCAGCTTTTAAGCTATTGTGCTTTTATCTAAAAACAGAACATTTACAGTCCAATAATGGTAAGCTCGTGTAAAATCTAATCTACATCTCTCTACAATTCTGTGTCAGGATTAAAAATTCTTAAATTTCTTTTCGCTAGTCTGTTTCTAATCTTTCGTTCGCTTACTCTATTTCTTATCTCAAGGAGATGCATTGCAAAAGTGATTTCCAAACACATTGTGGATACATGAGCAACTCGCACCTTGGTACATTCAGCATCAATGAAAAACGACTATTTCTTATTAAAGTTACGTGCTACCAATCTTAGAACCTACCAAATTCGACCTTGCACAATTATGCTTTGTATATTTTTTTGTTTCCCTACGTCCTCACGTTTAAGTTCACATAACGAAAATTTTATTAGAAATATGAAAGCTCCGCAACATGTAGGGAGCCAAGCGGTCCAAGCGGATTTTGGTTCACGTACTACTACTCGTCAGTACTAAACTGGGAGTTGGGAGACCGCCGAGACCGGCGAGCGTTGCATCAACAATGGAACTGCACGCGACTACCGAAGCAGAGAGACAATGTCAGTCACAGAAGGATAGAAAAGCGAGAGATGGATTTTTATCCGATATTTTAGTGGTAGCAACCGAATTTCAATAAGGAATTGTACGGTCATAAGTAATTTGAGGATTCTGAGATTTTTATATAGTATTCATAAAGCTTCAAATTAGACTTCTTATCAATTAGTTTTTCCATTTAATCCATATTTAATTCTTTACAAGGGCTCAAACTTTGCTTAATATGTGTAATTACCTCATGATTCGTATTTTTTTCAACAAAATTTGGTTAGCATTTCAAAGTTTTTATTCGATGAGAACTCTTAAGTTCAACATTAATCTACATGATATATTTTTTTCTTAATTTTCAATACATCCATTACCTCAAAATTCTTTGCCAAAAATACTTGGATATTTTGTCAAATCGCTGCCGATAGATTCCCCTTAAATGTTTATTTATAAGTACTCACTACTTGATAAGATACAAATACTGTGATAAGCTATACTTCACGTAAACAAGAAGTGTGACAAAATCGTGAATCGTCAACATTGATTTCTGTGTCAGGCAGGTAACTTCACCTCGTATAAGGGTGAATTTAGGGTCTTTTCTATTGTCAAGGGGTTTAAAATTTATTTATTACGGTAGTCAGTAACATGGACTGATCATGAAATAAATTATTTGATTGTATAATTTGAAAGTAATGGATTTTCTTTGGCTTATCAACATATTTTTAATCCGAACTATTCATTCTTAAACTCATATTAAGTCTGGAATTTGACCAATTGATTGATTTATTATTTTGCCGAATTTCTGAATAAACTATAGCCCATCCCCCGTATTTCTCTATTGGAACGTTACCGCACACCCTGGTAATATTTTTGAATACAACTAAGGACGAAAGAAAAGAAAAAAAAATACAGAAGACGTCTGACAAAAGGACCATCTGGACATCCCACATCACACCTTACAATAACGCCTCTATTTTATGCGACTGTGAACTTTAAGCCCACCCTTCTTTAGGCACTGGGTCTGCTTTGATTTGAAAGAGAATCACTGAACCATACCGTGACGACCCAGGGATGGATTTTGTTGTGTTATTTAAAAATAGCTTAAATTTTAGCCACGGCAGGTAGAGTTGTATTTCGTGTAAATTCTTCACTAAAGGAAGCTTTTCATTTGCCAAAATGTCTAAGGCACGAAATCTTACAATATTTTTGGGAAAAAAATTTACAATAAAAATATTTTTCATCGAGAAACAGTGAAAATTTGTGAAATGTGTTTTTTGGGGTCAGAAATCGACTTTGACGCGACAGATTCAAGCATTAAAGATGAAAAAGCACCGAATTAGCACTAGTTTGTTATTGATGTTACACTCTGATCAATTCAGGTGCGTGCGGTACTATGAAGCAGAGAGAGAGGCGTCTGCTTCATGCGGCATTTGGAGAGCGAACTAAAAAAATATTTATGCTTCTGTTTTTTATTTAAAACTGAATCTTTAACTTTTTCCGATATGCATAAGCGCAAACAAAGTTATTATATCAGAAAAGAATTTATGTTATTATAATAGGCAATTGATACAGGGGACAATTTTACATATACCAGTGGATTTTGAGTCGCTAATTCCGAGCAATAAGGAAGTTAGCGGAAGTTTGCGATGATTCTCCTCTGTCACTGTTGACCCAGTTTTTGACTTCTGACTTCACGCGGCTGTATTTTTAGAAACACAACACCAAAGATACAATTTCGTGCATATCTTCTTATATAACAACTCAGCCTTCTTCTTCGTCTTCTTCTTGGTTTTCTCTTCACCATATTCATAGTAGTCGCCGAACTACGGAATAATGGTATCAATTTTGGACAAAGGAGTAGATCAACTCGACATGATTAGTAGTTAAAGTGGTATTAGCAAACAAGAGCCCTAGAAAATATGTGAATGTTTTTCAGCTGAGAAACCCGTATTAAGCGGTGTTCCGCAGGGATCAGTACTGGGTCCTCTTTTATTTATAATATACGCAAGTGACCTCCAGTTTCATATTCAATCCAACAAAGTTTTCTATGCCGACGACACGAAAATATTCTCTGATTCATCATTTCATATCAATCTTCAAGAGGACTTGGATTCGATCTCTAAGTGGTGCTCAGACTGGATGCTGCCTCTTAATACAGATAAGTGTGTTGCTATTTACATGGGCAAAAACAATCCGCGACATAAATACTTCTTAAACGGTCAAGCCTTAAGTGAAGTGAATTCTTATAATGATCTCGGTGTTACAATTACTACAGATTTGAGTTGGTCCGAACATGTTGTTAGTATTACCAAAAAGGCAAAAAGTAAGCTGTACCTCCTCAGCAAGTCTTTCGGAAGGATGTCATTGCAAAATTCAACTCGTTTATATAAAGCTTATATTCGTCCAATTATGGAGTATTGTGGAACTGTGTGGTGTCCGGAACTAGTGCGGGATAAAGATCTTCTCGAAAAAGTTCAGCGTCGATCAACCAGACTAACTTTCGGGCGAACAAGACCTAGTTATACAGAAAGACTAAACATAATGGATTTACCGACCTTTGAACAGCGTCGTCTTCGTGGGGAAATGATAATCACCTTTCGCATTTTAAATTTCAACTATGGTAACTTGAGAAGCATATTTAATGTGGACACCGATAATCGGCTTCGAGGACACAAATGGAAATTGAAAAAAGAAATATTCACTTGTCGGACAAGGCAACATTTTTTGTGTAATCGTGTCTTTTGAACATGGAACCGTCTACCTGAGGGTATTGTAATGGCACCCTCTGTCAATATTTTCAAGAATAGACTGGACGCTTTTCTTTTTTCTAATTAATTTTTTTTCTCCACCTAATCTTTTTCTAATGTTTCTTTTTTTTAAATTGTCTAATTACTTTAATTTTTGTAATATTTATTTAGTACAATTCAGGGCTTATGGATCTTAGGATTCCTGCCCGTACCCTATTGTAATAATAATAATAATAATAATAAAAGAAAGGTCATCGCAACCAGTCAATTATCCGATTTTCAGATAATTTTTGGATCGAATATCTTCTAGTATTAGAATTACTAACATATTAGATCGGACTGCTAGTGAAATTGTTAAATTTGTCGAGCAATTAAAGCTGAAAGTCTTACCCTTCGTAGATGGAAGTTTGTCACCCATGACTGGAAGGTGATCCCAGCCAGTAGAAAATATAATCAATCGGTCAGAAAATCTACAACCGACGGAAAATATTCCCCACCGGCTTACAGGATGTTTTCTACTGGATGCTCTCTGCCAGAAGTTTGTCTTTACTAGCAAAGTGCAGTAATGAAAATATACAAAGAGGAGAAAATATATACAAACAGGAACAAATATATACGAACAGTAAATATAAAACACAAATTACACAGTATAAAAATATTTTGAAATTAATTTATTAACACTCGAATATCACCACTAATTTACCAACCTCTACTACTCTCAAGCTTAAGCATGCAAATACTAAACCCATGCAGTTAAGAAAATAAAAATGCAGAATATAAATTCTGTACAACATATCCATCGATGATAAAATTTCTGTAACAGAAAGTCAAACAGAATTTAAAAATTCTTAACAAATCGATGGAATATCTGAAGCCTGTAAGAGAGTGTTAGTGTGCTGAAAAGGAAGCGCTGAAAAAAATGTTTAGTCCATAACTGCCAAGTATAGCCGTTTTGCATGTAGCCTCTTTGGGATCTTCAATATTTTGATAGCCCATCTGTATCTGTATCTGTAGAGTAGGGAGGGTGAGTGTGTAGGCTCACAGCACTTAGGCCACATGTGACCCATTGTACATCCTCCCGAGGAGTTGTCCTCCTAGGTCATTGTCCATCCTGTCCTTCTCAGGAAGGTGGACAGGTCACTAGGAGACATCTCCTTTATATCGGCAGGTGTAGGCCAAGACCACCGAACACACACTCTCTTATTGACGATAACTCCGGACACTCGCATAAGACATGCCTGACAGTTTCATCTTTCTGTTCACACATCCTGCATAGAGGTGTGTCCACTAGCCCCATAGTATGGAGGTGTTTCCTTAGTTGACAGTAACCAGTCAGAAATCCTACTGTTAAACGTAGGTTTTTCCTGGTCATCGCCAAATATTTCTTCGGCGCCAGCTTCCCAGGGTCGCCCAGGGTGATCCTGGCAAGACTGCATCCTTTGATTCCATCCCATCTCTTAAGGGATTGAGCATGGTTGTAACGTTTGGCTAGTTCCGCAATTGTCGAAGTCGTTAGGCCGTAGGTGTCACTGGGTCCTAGAATTTTTAAGTCAAGAAAACATATTTGTATTCTGTGTAAATATAATTTATTAAATCGCAGAGCTGTTAAGCCATCTTCAGTGCTTACTCGTCAGGTAATTTGTACAAGAAACTTTGACAACACATTGACGTCATAAATTAAAATAACATTGAACTTAAAAAGATCCCCTGTTAAGGGTTTGTTGAATTTGTTGTAGAATTTTTAGTCCAGCGGCTTCCCTGGCTAAAGAATCTGCAATGCGATTTCCTTTACTCCTGTCGTGTTGTTATCTGCCGAGGCGTCAGCTAAATCTTGGTGGCACTCTAGTATTATCCTCGATATAACACGTTGTCTGTTCAAGGCTAATAGGGCTTGTCTACTATCAGTGCAGATTATTATGTTTTTGTAAGAAATTCCTCTTCTGGTTAGTTCTTTTGTGGCAATTGAGATACCAGCCAGTTCTGTTTGAACCACGCTGGGATTGTTTCCCTTCCCCCACTTAATCTTTAGGCTTAGTGCTCTCGAGTAAACTCATCCACATCCTGAGCCTTCTTTCATTTTTGAACCATCTGTATATATGCGTATTGCATTTGCAGCATCTGGCTCTGTGTTCTGTTTTATTTGAATTTTGTAGGGTTTGTTTAACAAAAACCTGGGTTCAATGGCTGCCTGCAGCAGAGGTAGCGCAGTGAGCGCTTCCTGTCATAGGCTTAACATCAATTGGCCCACTCTTACTTCGGGGCTTACACCAGCCGTGCGCAATCGTATCATGGCCATTAACGCAACCTCCTTGACGTACAGGTCCAGAGGGGTCAGACCAGTAATTAGTTCCATTGCTGCGGTTGGTGTTGTTCTCATGGCTCCTGTGATGTGATGTGATGTGATAGCCCATATTGGGCAACTATTTCCCCAACTTGTCATCCCATTCCATACCCATTCGACAAATGGAAAAATGCGCACTCGCCCATCGGGTTGACTGCTCGTTTTGCAAGCGAGGCTTACCGGCAAACTCGCAAAAGAAAGAGAGGACAATATTTTAAAAATAAGAAACGACAACTCGTAAAAGAAATGGAGAACAATGTTTAGAAATGGGGAACATCATGGCTTTTGGAAGGATATTAAGGCTGAAAGTTACTCCTCGTAAATGGGAGTTTGTCCTCCATGGCTGGAAGATGACCCCAGCCAGTAGAAAATATAATCAATCGGTCAGAAAATCTACAACCGACGGAAAATATTCCCCACCAGCTTACAGGATGTGATACACTATTTTTTTTCTATTCTAACTAACTGTAATAACTATGAGCTTAATTTAACTTTCTAGATTTTTATTGGTCAATTTTTCAGTTTCATAATGAAAACCAGTGTTATAATGAGTAATAAGTATCATTATGAAACTGTTGGCATTTAATTAACAAATTATAGTATAGGAGTAGAAAAAGTATTATATTTTTTCATAAACAAAAAAAATACAATATTATATAATATAATAATATAATATCGTACACCGTACATTGAAATATGGTAACTCAACCAGTTTATGATTTTTATATTGTATCTGAGTGCAAAAATACCATTAGAAATACACCTTAAAAGGAGTATTTTCTTATTTCTTACATTTATTCCATTGCTTATGCCTTATGCGACCCATTCACATCATATTATACAATATAAAACAACTAAAAATATTACCAGTTGCTGTATTATACCTGCTATATTCTCCACATTCTCCGATACCAACTAATTCACGTCAAATTTTACAATAAACTATTAAAATTAATTCGAATAACTTAACCCGATCCTGCTTTTTAACACCATACACCATGATATGGTGTCCTACCTACTGAGAAAACACATAACTTATCAAATGAGATCTGACAGTTGGTGCTTTGTGGCATCCTAATCGGATTTGAAGATTTTTCATTTTTTTTCCATTTTATTGTATTGTAGTCTCGGAGTCTCATCTTGTTATTTATTAAAGTATTATTCGTGATATTCGATTTCGAGCCGGGGAATTTTTCTTGGATATTCCAAATAAAAGTAAATGGATTTGAATTGTCTGGAGTTGGATGTTTTTGTTCATACAGGATGTCCTAAAATATTGGGAATACTGGAATATATGTTTTTTTAATTTTTAACTCTCCAAGTATTTTTTTATGAGGTTGGATGTAGTCTATTTTGTCAGAAAATGAGCCATTGGAGCAGTTGATATTCGCCTACCGAATAAAACAAAAAATGAAAGATGTAAACTGAAAAATTCGTGTGAAATGTCAAATTAATCAATCAAACAATACTTTCCCTACCTCCCTACCTCCCTACCTCCCTACCTTCTTACCTCCCTACCTCCCTACTTCCCTACCTCCCTCCCTCCCTCCCTCCCATCCAATAATATAATTCTATTACAAAAAATAAATAAATGAGAAATTATACTTTTGGTTTTGGTCCTGACAAAACCCATAAAACATAGTTAACTCCGTTTCTGTCATATTGATAGAATATATGTATGCAAATCCCTGGGTGGCTCTGACGAGTTTCGTATGGTCACTTATGCAAGTCAAGTTTCAAGTTGAGTAAAGCAACCAGAGACTCGCGACAGTGTAACACTGGAGTGGGTCCCAGGTCATAAGGGAATCGCAGGCAATGAAAAAGCTGACGAACTCGCAAGAGTAGGATCGTCAACTCTGATGAACGGACCCGAACCTGCTGTGGGCATCCCCAGATGCTTAACGAGGTCATGGTTAAAAGGGTGGTTGAAAGAACAACACAATAAACACCGGAAGAATACGACCAGGCAAATACATGGGAAGAAATTCATAAAAGAACCATCAGAAAAAGTGGCGAAAGAACTGCACTCAATGAGCAGGAACAAACTACGCACCATAACGGAGCTACTTACGGGACATTTTCCCACAAAGGAGCACCTAAACAAAATAGGGCTGTACAACGGAGACCTTACATGCAGAAGATGCAAAAAGGATACCGAAACAGCTCTGCATATACTATATGCAACTGTGAGTCGCTGGACCACAGAAGGCAGAAACTGTATGGTAGACCCCAAATAACTCCAGAAGTCTTCTACAACCAACCAGCAAAGAACGGAATGGCTGAATAGGTTGTAGTCAGATCACAATAAGCCCAGGAGGCTGAGGTGGTACCGGCGAAGGGACGGCTCCTTGGAAAAAAAAGCAGCCAGTGCGCAAACTCAAATTAGGGACGAATACATCAACTTATTCTCTCACTCCTTCCAGGAGGTAGTTTTTGTTACGTCCCAGGAAAGATACTACTAGTTTTATGTTTATGTTTATTACGCAATGTTATTGCTTTTATTAAAATAATAAAAACATTGAGCAACCTCTGTATCTCATTAACGGTAAAATTAATTACACATGATTAAAGAAACTTTGAATGACGAATCGATCATAAGAATATTTATTTTGACTATGGAAACACCCTGTATATATTCATATTCATAGACCACCTGTATCTAAGGCGCTAGACGCGTCGATGTGTGAAAAGTGAAAAAATTAGATAAATAACTCATGGGAGCTATAAGAGTGCATCCATAGACGCGACGAATGCGCTGTTTTTTTAGAATAATTTTTATCAGCACGAAGTGTAGAAGATATTAAATGAAGAAATTATAGATTTTTTAAACACCGGTAAAGCCAGTCTGATTGACGGGTCTTACGGAATATTACGTAACAGAGACGTGGAATACTGTAAATTAAAAAGGGAGTTTTGCCTAGACGAGATAATGATGTTGGACATTAAGTAAATACGGCGTTTTAGGTTATTAATTTGAATTACAGCCGTCTTTCAGTTAATATGTTTATCGGATGGCATAAAAATGGCGCCACTGTTGTGATTTTTAGATTGTACCATCTGTTCAGTTCAATATTAACTAAAAATAATTTGTTTATTTTTATTTGTGGTGAAAATGAAAAAAAAGATGATGTTTCAAGTTCTGAACAGTTTTGAACAGTTTAAAATTAATATAAGTACCTAAAGGTCATATTGACGAAAATGTACATTAATATTTCTCAAAATATATAACCAGGTTTTTGTTTTTCTACCTGTGAATTGGAGAACAATAGATAATCTTTCTGTTTGTTTACAATGGGTAAGGAAGCTGTAATATTTTATTGAACATAATTTTATATTCCCAGCGATCCATCCATAAACATGAAAATTGTGGCACTGAAATTTTCAATAGCAGGTATCTACTAAAGTTACTATTGAATTATTGTAAAATATTTCTTCAATTTTGAGTACAACTCTATAATATCCAATAAGCATCTGGTTGTTAATGGATTATTGCATTCCAATACTCTATGTACTTTTTGAAACAAACTATAGTCAATGATCTACGCACGATACACTTACTCACGGTATGCTCTTGCGCATGTAGCCGACAGCGTGTGACGTCATGTGGGAATCTCAATCGGTGATGTACAATTCTAAATATATGGGAAATACTCTGTTTGTGTTTAATTTTCATGCATATTTCCACATATTTACCTTGGTCATTAAGTATTTTTGGTCTGGTGCTCGACATTCATTTTGGTCTTTTCTCGACAATCTACAGAAAATATTGGGTCTGTCTACTTGGTTATTTAAAAATCTAGATTTCTATTGGTCAATTTTTCAGTTTTATAATGAAAACCAGTGTAATAATGAGTATAATTATGAAACTGAAAATTGGCATTTAATTATTAATTTATAGTATAGGAGTAGAAAAAGCTTATATTTAGAATCATTTATTGAAATTTGTTAATTTTGACATATTCTTGTCCAGTTTTTTCAGGCAGTTTTGAAAACTGATTTTCCTATTAATTTCCCTTAATCGTTACAAAACAAAAATAGTCTTTATATTATAAAACAGTATTAAATAACACTGATAACAGTAAATTAGTGGGTAATAAAATTCCAAATAAACGAATCAACTCAAGTAAAATTGAAATTAAAGCTAACAACACCTTGTATTGCATGAAAATACAATGAATCCAAAAGACTGGTGAGAGATAGGTGTAAATTTATGGTTCCCGCGTGACGTAACTGCGTGGCTCGGACGCAATTTGGAGTAGAAATCAGCATACCGTGAGTATAAGTGTATCGTGGATCTACGTAAAAATCAACTTAATTTTGTGAAATATCCAGTATTTTGAGTACGAATCAACTAAGAA
>CAJUYI010003586.1:0-22504 GCA_910591695.1 Galerucella pusilla | reverse complement strand
TAAGTTAAAATTGCAAAAAAAAGTTATTCCGTCCTTTATGGGTTAAGAGAAAATCTAGAAAATAAAAATTTCTATAAACTGTAATATAACTTCAAATTGAATATTTAACAATTCAATTTTATGCTTCCACTAATTTTTTTGTGGTAAACGTACAGTTCTTGAATGTCCAATTTGTATAATGCCACGGTTTCCCTTTTCAAATATACGATGCTGTTATAAGTAGATGTTGCCAGTCGGACTCCCCCATGAAGGGTATCGTACCATTATATTTAATAATGAATATTCTGCTAAATATTTCAAACGTCTACCTGTTATCGTTATTAATATCAAGCAAAATAGTTATTTGAATATAAAATTAACAATAAAAAACTTATTCACGGGGAATCGAACCCGGGTCTACCGCGTGAGAGTCTGGTTTGCTTACTACTCGACAACCGAGGAATATGCAAATTGTCTATCTATAACGTCAGATCTATTACATAATTTTTGCTCAAAAGGAACTAAAGTTCCTACCGTGTGTCCCGCGACACTTTCTACCTTTTTTTTTCAATTACCAAAAAGCCGTGTAACAAATAAAATGGATAATGGGCAAATTTATTTTTCGGTGATGTAATTTATGGACCAGCCTTAACCCAATTACATAAAAAACGTCTTCATGTGTCCGTCTAATTTGTGGTCTAAAGCGTCGAAATCCAACCTCACAACATATGACTAATGTTGGCTGCATGGTTGAACTTAAATAATAGAAGACTGATGCATGCTTGTGTTTTATTCCATAAAATTATTATCAGTGAAAAGCCCTTACTTATATGAAAAAATTTAAAAAAGATCTGGAATCCACAATATTAACGATTGATTTGAAACTAATATAACTTCACCCAGTCATAAAACAACATTATTTCGAACCAGTTTTTCATATAATATAGCCAAACTATATAATATCATCCCACATCCATTAAAAAGCTTACCTTTGATAAGTTTTGAAAAAAAAGCTGAAAGAGTTGTTAATGAGTGGCTTTATAAAATATAAGTTTTAAATTACTACCTATTGCTGGTGTACCAATTAATACTATATTTTACTTTCTAGCTTTAAGTAGTTTTTCTTTTTCTTTAATTCTCTTTTCACTTTATTATGGAATGTGGAATATACTTTATATAATTAAACGGGTTGAGTGGAAGAGCACATCCTTCAGGTGACTCGTTGGGTCTTCTGTAGATATCTGAACTCTGCCATTTGACTGCCACTAAGGTAAAAGGATTTTTGATTACGTTTCATTCCATTGTTTTCATTTATTTTCCTTCATATTATGTGCAGTCAATAAAAGCAATTTTTATTATTATTATTATTAATATTATTATATTATTAAAAAAAACTCACTGTATTACTGCCAAATATACCGGTCCGAAACATATCGTTTTCTACTAGGATTTATGTCAAAAATGACTATAATACTTACACGCTCTATTGTTTGGCATAAATTGTAAACGAGATCATAGCCAATCAAACCGTGCCAATTGTGACAGTGATGTATAGAGTCAATTTATCTAGCGCTCACAAACTGATATAATTGCCAAATTCTCAGTGGGATTTTAGTTCGGCAAATGTTGATATAAAGATAGTCCACAATTTACTTACTTCCAACAGTCAATATCTTCAAATCGTCATTAGCAAACTTGGCCGAAGCACCCATTTAGCTCTTTTCTAATTTTTTCCTCTCACATAATTAACAAAGAATAATCAACAGTCTTAAAAGTTTTCAGTGCTTTTTCAATTTACGTCTCATTGTTTAACTTGAAAGTTTGGTCAACATTTCACGTAAATGCCCCAAGAAAATGTCACTTTCCACAAAGTTTTTTAATTACAACTTTTACTTCGGCAAAAACAGTACAAGGGCTAGCACATGAATAATGGTTTTTCTCACTGATGGAGTAAAAATGTCTTTTGATGAGTAGAGTTTTTTTTTATTATTCCACCCTTGCAGCTATTCTCTCGGGACTATCTACGCTGTAAAAAACAACCAATATTTATGAAAAGATCGAACACTGATACTTTGCGCCTGAACCTTTTAGGTGTAAAGTCCATAGAGTCTAAATAAAACGTAAGTTGGTACTCAGACAGGAAAATTTACAAAATCTACCCACAAAATCGTCTATATAATCGTTTTAAAAAAATAAGATTTCTTTGAAAACCCAAAAACTACTTAGTTATCAATAAAATAGTGAAATAATTGTCCTCCAAGTGTATTGAAGAATAAACTCAATTCATTAAATTTTCACAAAAACTTGTATTCATCAACTGATAAGGAGCATTAAATTTTAGAAATTAACAAAACAGGGCTGTATTTGGAAAAATATTAAATTAAAATTAAGATGGATAAAATTTTGGAGAAACTAAACACCATGGATGAGAGGAACATAAGAATGGAAGAAAAAATAGATGGATTACAAAAAGAACTAACCGCCCTAATGAAAGAAAACTTCGAAAGAAAACAAGAAAATAAAGATCTTAAAAAACAGCTAGATAAACAAGATAAAAGGATAGAAGTAGTAGAAAGAGAACTGAGGAGTAAAAATTTAATTATTCATGGAATCAGTGAAGTAATGGATGAAAATACCGAAACTCAAAAAATAAAAGTACGGGAGGTAATTAACCAACTGGGGGTTCAGCTGAAGTTCGAACATGATATAATGGATATCAGGAGATTAGGAAAAAAAAGGGAAAATTCAACTAGACCAATATTGTTGGAAATTGCTCATAAAAGTAAGAAATTTGAAATGTTAAAATTGGCACGTAATTTAAAAAATTCGAAGTGGAGTCTTAGCGAAGATTTTCCAAAAGAAATCCGATATCAGAAAACGCACCTCTTGGAACAGATGAAAATAGCTAGGAGTCAAGGCTGCAAAGCTTTTGTTAAATACAACAAACCTTTAGTGAATGGGAAGTAATATGATCTCAAGGATATGGAAGGTTGGAAGCAGCAGATAAGTACGAAAACACCAACAGAATTTAGAAAAGTAGGGGGACGAACCACAAGCGATAGATCACCAACACAAGAAGAACATTCTTCAAAAAACCTGAAACTTATATGAAAGAAAATAATTTGAAGATAACCACAATTAATAAGGAATCACACACTAAAAACAAAAACAAAATTGAAGTAAATGAAGTCATAACACTAAATACAAATGGTAGAAAGGAACAAATAAATTCAAATGATGAAGAAAAGGCAACAAGCACTTCAACTCGGGATATGCTTTTGAGCAACCAACGCAGTGTTAGAATAGTACTCTGGAATATGCAGGGATTTGAAAATCTTAACAATTTTCTCCTTGAAGACTCGTATGTGCAATATGATTTATTATGTTTATGTGAAACGTGGCAGGCTACTGATATTGAAGTACCAAATTTTATACGTGATAATTACAGTGTTGTTTACTCCAAAGCAATTAGGGAGAAGTCGGTAGGACGTGCAAAAGGAGGCTTAGCCATATTTTACAAAAACAGTTACAACCCAAGACTCCTGGAGACTTCTCCTTGGTGGCTTATATATCAGTTTACAATGTCTTCTCTTCAGTTCATTGTTTGCCTTGTGTACATTCCACCGAGAAGTAGCTACAGTGAATTATTAGAAACTCTTGGAGTTTCACTTGATGTGATACTGGAAAAATATTCCGGCTGTACAACTTTCATAATTGGAGACTTTAATGGTCGAATCGCGGAGCTTAGTGAGATCCCTGAAGAGACTGTAACAAATACCCAGTTTTTTCCTGACATGTTAAGTCGCGACAAAATAAGTAATGCTCAAGGTCGCTATCTTCTTGAATTTATGTCTATTAGAAACTTTTCATTAGTAAATGGTCATGTTAATACTGACAGACCTGCAAATTTTACTTTTTGTAATGCCTTGGGGCAAAGTGTTATTGATCTATGGTTTTGTTGTAATGATAAACTAGAATTTGTCCACAAATTTAGTGTACTAGATGATCAATATTTGTCAGACCACTTCCCAGTACTTTTAACTCTTGGCCCTCCAATAAGGAATGAGCCAAGCATTTTTTCATCCTCATTCACTAGCCTGAAATGGGACAATACTAAAGCCATAGATTTCAATATGTCAATTCAGCATTTGCCGAATGTAGGTATTTTTGGAGATGTAGATATTTTATATAATAATCTGTGTTCAAGTATTTGGGACGTAGCTAAAAATTTAGGTCTGTTTTCAACAAAAAAAATTAATAATACAAAAAAACATCCTCTTAACTCTTGGTTTGATGTTGAATGTAAAGAGCTTAAGACTGAAGTAAAAATTAAATTAAAAGCGTGCAAAAAGCATGGGTTTTCAGAACCATATAAAACGAATTACATTACTATAAAAAAAGAATATAAGCAGCTTATTTTGAAAAAAAAAGCAAGTGTGTGAAAATAATGTTATAGTTGCTCTTTCTAATACTAGAAATCAGTCAGAGTTTTGGAAAACATTAAACTTATTTAGACGCAAAAATAAATTCTGTCCGATATCAATTGCTGAATGGGAGTCATTTTACGATCACTTAACTACAATTAAGGTTGAATTTGATTTCAGTTTTTTTGGCGTGGGAAATGAGTTTCTGGATTCACCCATAACACTCTCAGAACTTGATCAATCCCTGTTGTTGTGTAAAGATGGTAATAATAAATAATAATAATAAAATATTAGAATCGGAAAAAGTTCCGCTTGGCTGGTGTGACACAATTCTAACAATGCTTCACAAGAAAGGACCCTTAGATGATTCAAACAACTATCGCGGTATATCGCTAATCAATTGCTGTGTTAAAGTATTCACACTTATTTTACTAAATCGTCTGTCCAGCTGGTGTGAAGATAATTCTATACTTCCAGAAACACAATATGGCTTTCGAAAAGACAGAGGCTGTTTAGATAATATTTTCATTTTAACCTCGATCTTGCAAATCACTCTTAGACTCCAGCGCAGAAAAGTGTTCGCTGTCTTTGTGGACTTCAAAAGAGCATTTGACAGTATTAATCATAAACTTCTTTGGTTGGAACTTTATAAATTTGGGGTTAGTTCTAAACACATTCGAATTCTAAAACAGATATACGATAACGCAACATTCTCAATCAAGCAACAAAACTCATACAGTGAAAAATACAACATCTCGGAAGGTGTCTTGCAGGGAGAATCACTTAGTCCCCTAATTTTTTTCTATTTTCATATCTGACATTGAAGATTATTTTCGTTCAAAAAATCTGAATGGACTTACTATTGACGGCAACAAAGACGTGTTAATGCTTCAATACGCAGATGATATAGTTATTCTTGGCGACTCTCCAATCGATATGGAGCGAAAACTAAAGGTACTCGAGTCTTATTGCTTCGATAACAAACTTGCAGTCAATACCGATATTACCAAAGTAGGTAATGATATTCGCAAAAAGTGGCCATGTACATAATTACAACAAAAAATTTCATTATAGTGGATATTGTCTGGAAACAGTAAAGCAGTTTACCTACTTGGGTGTTGATTTCTCCTCCACAGCCTTATTTTGCACCATGGCTAAGAATTCTCAAATCAAAGCTAATCGGGCTATTGGAGCAGTAATGGATATAATGTGTCGGTCAAAAATGAATACTTGGGAATCACGGATCAATTTATACAATTCAATTATTTTATCTTCTCTTTCCTTTGGAATTGGTATATGGGGTCTACGTTACACTGATATTATAGAGCGCGTACAGGTAAACTTTTTCAAAAAACTTCTAAGTCTGTCAAAGAATACCCCAGATTATATTGTACGCTTGGAAACATGTTCCGATCATTTGTTAATGGTTGTTTTCAAACATGCCTTGCTTTGGATGAACAAACTGAAAGAAATAGACTCTTCAAGAATTTCAAAAATTTGCTTCAATCGACTTGCTCAGTTAGAATCTAATAATAATTCAAAGTATAATTGGGTGACGCAACTTAAAGAATTGTTTATTTATGCGCAATGTGAGTGCCTATGGGAAAATTATTTAAGTACAAATGTACGCAGTTTAGATAGACTTATTCTAGACAAATTGCGAAAACGCCTGCATGATAGTGACATGAACAAAAAGGTTGCTTCCAGTTACTCTTTACTATACTCACACTTACTAGTTGGTGAGAATAAGTTATTTGCAAATACCCGCTCACATCTATATAACCAGAATAATAGCGCAACTTAGAACGTGTAGTAAAACATTTTTAAAATTGTCTTTTAAAGGAAATTTTTATATAATCAACAGCACTGATAATTGCACTGTCTGTAATATGGATTCCCTGGAGTCATTACATCATATGCTTTTTGAATGTCCCATTCACAGCCCTCTAAGAAAAAATAGTTTTTTCCACAATGTTCATAATATTGATGACCTAGTACACTATCTTAACACTAATAATACAAAAAATGGATTTTTTAAACTTACTGAATTAGCTCATAGCATTGTTAGTATCATAAGGCTGCGAGCATTTGCACATGGTGAATGATTGACATTACCATCAAGTACACAGATATTTCATAATTTTATTTTTGTATTAACTATGTCTATGTCGTAATGTATCTCTAATTATGTTAATTCTTTACTTTATATTTTGTACCGAACCCCTGTGAAAAGATTTATCTTAGACACAATAAAACTATCTATCTATCTATCTATCTATCTATCTATCTATCTATCTATCTATCTATATAATCGTTTTATTTTTGGTCAAATAGTAAACACTGTTTATTGAAATAAATAATCATGAAGACTATATGAGAAGATCGAATACCGTGTATTCCAATCTTTGGTCATGACAGAGGGCGCTAGGTTAAATCCAATAGCAAAAACATTTGACTTTAGAGAAATAGCAGCCAATTATTAGCCTTGCCCAATTCATGGAATTATAGTGGCTGCTAGCTCATTTGACAGCATGTTAGGTAAGTGAGGTAAGCAAACAGTAATGAAAAATTTTATGTACCTGAGATATCCGTTTTTGTCCTCTTCTTTGAAAATACCCAAAATTGTGATCGTTTGGTAATGATAAAATATGATACGTCTTGTTTTTCTTCCTTTAGGTGTATGGAGATTTCCTAGAATTTCAAGTTTCATCTACCAAAGCTTAAAATTATTTATAATTTTCTGGTAAGTGTTCCGTTTCTATAATTGTTTTCCCATTTTTTCTTTAATATGTTGTCTATGTTCTACCTCTGTCTCTTTCAACAATCACCTTTGCTTTCCATAGGCTCACAACCTGTCTAGTATCCTCCATTCGCTGTAGATGTCTCCTCCAGTTCAGTTGTCTTCCTTTTATATGATCCAACCTGGATTTTCCTTCTAGCTTCCCTCTAAGATAGATCTACACTCTTTATTCTATCTTGTTTTTTATTCCCTAACAGATCATAGGTATTTCATTTCTATAGCTTGGATTCTGCTCTCCATTTTTTGGTCCAGTACCCACGTTTCGCTACCATAAATAAGTATCAGTCTAAAAACTGTTTGGAATACTGTCACTTTGGTTTTTTTTTATTCACACATTTGAATATTGAAAATCACTTCAGGTTCATAACAGAAAACATTCTGGTTAAATTAATTTCAATTCACGTCCAGTCCTATTCTAACTTTTGAAAATTTCAATCTTACTAAATCCCACTTTGAGCTTTTATTATTTGCTCATAATTAACGTTTACAATTTAAATATTATCAGTTATGAAAACTAAGGTTACTCTTTTTGTATGGTAGAGCTCATAATGTGATACCCTTCTTGGTGTGCGTCATCTATTGTTAATGTCCTTCTATCACATTACGTAGGAAGAAATGAGAAAAAAGGCAGGTCTGTGATTAATCCTCATCAAAATATCACAATAACGGACCGTTCAAATGAATTACAAACGTTAACCCAAATCTTTGACTTAAAAGAATTGATTAGTTGATGCTAAGATGACAAGCAAGCGCGACCTAATAATCGGAATAAATTACACCGTAGAAAATAGGAATGCAGACGTATATACCTTTCGTAGCGGCAATGCGTCTTACGTCTTTTCCTACTGTTCTTGTCTGGTCTGTACTTTTTTGTTCACGGTCAATTATTATTTATTGAAAGTTATATTTATTCAAATAATACAAAAATATGCATAGATACACGTAAAAACATCAGCGTTTTGAAAGTTTTCAAGTATTTTTAGTTAGACAAAGAAGCTGGTAATTAGTAATTTCACAGCCAATTAGAATTTGGCTGAGCACGATCCTGATAATTTTATTTATCAAATTTAAGGTTAGCTACAGTAAAAAAAATTGACCTTTACCCTGACGTCATACCTACTAACCTCGCGAAATCAATCAATGAGTCAAAAATGGCTACAATTACTTTGTCGTGTGCGTAAATACGTTGACTGCTTGTTTATCTTGTTCAGCCACCGTCTAAGAAGTGAGGTTAAGTTGGAAATATTCATTAAATGCGAAACAGAAAATTCTGTACTTATCGTGGAATAAAAATAATAAATTAGAGGTCTTGAAAAAAACCGATTTTATAGAATTTATCTGAATGTAAATGATGGAACGATTTGAACAAAACTCGATGAATCAAAATAAGAGGTCAAAATAAATTCTTATGAATACAACCGATGAATCGTTTTTGGTGCTATCTCTTTTCAACATTTGGAAGTAATAATTAGAGTTACATAAGAACGTATGTCATTGCTTGAAAGACAAGTGTATACGTATATTGTATGATGTGTTTTTACTGTCAGTAGAAAAGGATGAGGTATATAAAGTTTGTGTTTACTACTGTTCATTGTTAGTGACGTCAGAGTAAAGGTCAATTTTTTCTACTGTATACAGGGTGTCTCAAAATTGACGCCCGTCCTTTCAGAATATGAATCGGGAGGCTAAAACGAATTAAAACGTAAGAATAAAAAAATTGCGTTATGTCGATGGTTACAGAGTTATTGACAAAAAACAAAGATCTAACATTCAATGTTTAAACTTTATTAAAAACGAATATTTGTTACAAAACAAGAAATTAATTTATAAAAGGTGTTCAAACAAATCGCCTCCTATACTTCAATGCAAATATTTGCACGATTTATCATTGAATCACGAACCCTCTGCAGCATGTTTTCGTCTATAAACGTCACAGCAGCGTGAATAAGAGCTACTACATCTTCCGTATTCTCAACAGGTTCAAAGTAAAATTTTTCTTTCAAGAATCCCCAGAAGAAAAAATCTAATGGATTTAGATCTGGAGATCTAGGAGGCCATAGTACGGGTCCACCTCTTCCAATCCAACAGTCGGGGAATGTTTGATTTAGTAATGTTCTCACTTGTCTACCATTATGTGCAGTAGCACCATCATGTTGGACCCAAAAATTCAATCTAGTTGCTAATGGAACTTGATCGAGAAATGGCAGTGGTAAATTGTCGTTTAAAAAATGAAAATACGATGCTGAATTAAGTCGGTTAGGTAACATATTTGGGCCGATTACATTATTATTTAATAATCCAGCCCAAATGTTTACATTCTCGATTGGAATAATAACGTTCCATTTTTAAAACAAATAACCGTATGAAATTATACTTATACTTATTATGACCAGAAATGACAGAACTAAAAATTAACATTTAACATTACCATAGCAACCTATGCTACTCATTTGTTTTTAGCTGACTTCGTTTTTAATAAAGTGTAAACATTGAATGTTAGATCTTTGTTTTTTGTCAATAACTCTGTAACCATGGACATAACGCAATTTTTTTATTCCTACGTTTTAATTCGTTTTAGCCCCCCGATTCATATTCTGAAAGGACGGGTGTCAATTTTGAGACACCCTGTATATCAAAATAGCAAATAAAATAAACGACACACCGAAAACCCGCATATACTTCACAAACGATGACGTACACCAAAAAGGCTATTGAATGTTGCTTAGATAGAAGATTTTGAGAAAAGGTTCTGACAATTGGAGCTTCACATGCTGTTTGAAGCTCGCCACATTTCTCTTCTTTAATAACTCTGTAAATCGTATTATTTTCCAACACCAAGCGTTCTACTTACTAATTCCACTGTGTCATCACTACTTTCACATAAATGTTTGTCTATAAATGATTTAAGACAAATAAATGTCCAAACCTTTTACTATTGTTTTGTACAGCATATGGTTATAAATGACCGAAGACTTGTATAAGCTCAAGTATATTTATAAAAATTTGAGGACTATTCAGATTATTCTTCAATAATATTTAAAATGACCGTAAGTTTTGCATTGGGAATTAGGTTTTTCCACTATCTCGTACATAAAAATAGACTATAATAATAAACCGTAACAAATTTACTGTTGTCATAAAAAAAATTTAAATATAGAAAGCGGAATAATAAGTTTGAATGAGCTATTCAGAATTCAAGATAATTTAATTAAGAAAGCTCCATTAGTTCGAAGATGCAGTTTCTACCATCGAAAAACATTGAAAAACAAGTAGAACAATACCAATCCCGAGTTGGATAATCGACGCTACAGAGGACATCTAGAATCTTAGAATTTTCACAAGGCTACAACAATTAACTTGGGTGCAGTGTATTCGGATGCATTCCTTGGGTACTTTTTTCATCCCAAAACAACATAGCATGCAAATTTAAGTAATACTAAGGATTGATAAACCAGAGTTGATAATTAATGAGGAGATGGACTGATATTTCTACTCCTCCTTTCGAAGTTATTCAAGGTAAAGATTGAATTAGTAAGAAATTTTGCAATTTTTCGACGCTAAGTATTGTTATAAAACTCCAAACAGAAATTATCAATGCGGCACCTCTTAATATAAATATGAAAAGCTTTCACAGTATCATATGATCGAAATGTCCAACATTTTCAGTATATTTGAAGGAAAAAATTAAATCGATTTTTTTAAACAGTCTTCTGTACAGCTTCTTTTAATAACGTATCGAAATTTTCATCTCCGAATTCAATTTTTGAATTCTCATCGTATATTGTGTGTTCCACTATATCTTTGATGCGTTAACTTTGAGTGATGCGCAAACTTTTACCATAAGAATAACTTTTTGTACAGAATCCCTTAATAAATGAGCTTCCATATGGTGCATACTTTGGGGATGACTCACTCAGTATAACATGAGTTTAGATGAAAAAATCCAAGCACTGAATATAATTGGCCAAATCAAATATAAATCATGCCATGAATAATACACATAATATGCTAAGCACGAAAATTACCAGTAAGATAACAATGAACAAATAACTTATTTAAAGCACGCCTCAGTGTGTTTAAATCGAACTTTAGAAAACGTGCGTGCTTTAAAGTTACCGTGGCAACATCAACAACTCGAGAAACGAAGTCTAAATCTATGGTCCAAATCATGTCTAAATGACAATTTTTTTATTATTGATCTGACAGGAGTAGTTTGTAACGTCAAAACTTTCATTCGAACAATATTTAACAATGTCAAATTTATAAATTAAAATGGAAAGTGCCGTTGGTATTGTTTGAAATATTAATATTTCGATTTTTCAAATCTTAGGAAATAGTATTTAAATTAATACTATTGACATTCACAGAACTCAATGAGGTTGTACTTCCATCGAAATACAAATTAGTTTATATTTTTCTCATTTCCATGTCAACGCAAGGTATACACCATATATACATCACGAATTCAACTATTTGACATTTAGTTCTTATTTCCATCTATGATTTCCATTTCTTGTTGTTGTAACAGTTAAAGAGCAGTATTTATAATTTCAAAGTGCACCAATAAAAAAGAATAGCGTAAGGTATTCGTGGATAACTGGCATTTAAAATAGGTACTTGCTCTATTTCGCGCGTTTTTTAAAGTACTTGATATCCACTTATACTTTAATATACTATTACTTCCTATTACGGTTTCCATTGTTGTAAGCTTAGAACTGCTCTTGTTGTTGTTCTGGAACTTATCAAGCAATTGACAGTTCAATCAAGTATCTTCTTGCGAAAACTGTGGTGGCCTATACCATGAAGAACACTCCGTACATTTTTGTGAATAATAGTTTGGCTGAAAAAAACGCTAATTCATTCACATACACTTTGTATGCCTCATTGTAATACTTTATTCCATTGATGAGATAAGTTCTTTATTTAAATATAATGATGTAATAGACTGGAGCACACAAAAATAAGATATAGATATTGATAATTGAAAAACAAATTACTGTTGATTAATTTTTAAAAAAAAAGTTCGACGAGGATGGGATTCGAACCCACGCGGGCAGAGCCCATTGGATTAGCAGTCCAACGCCTTAACCACTCGGCCACCTCGTCGTTGAGAATCAGAATCTAATTACTGGATATATCGTAAGTCAAAATATTTCATATTATAATATAAAATTGCATTATACCGGGTGTTTCTATATAATCTATATACAGGGTGTTGCTTTTAGGAAAGACGAGTTTTGAAATTTTTTGTTAAGCCGAACCTGCATTGGAGATGCTTTTGATGGAGTTCCTAGGTAATGGTTATCACGTGTACCATGAGGTTCGAAAGAAATAGGATAAATTTATAAAACACCCTGTATCTCGGTTATAGAGTGCAGAAGAAACATTAAATATAGGTTTTAGGAAGCACCAAAGTGATCCCCATCTACAGTTAAAGCTAGGCCCTTTCCCAATGAAACACCCTGTATTTTTATGAAATTTGAGACATTGTCGACTTTTTTTAATAAGCCATTGAAATGCTTTCTCTATGCAATATCTTGTTTTTCGTTTGAAATGAAAAGTGTTGGCGTAGTTGGTTTTTTCCAATAAATCAATTTTTTATATTTCTAAGTCATATAAATAGGAATTTGGGAATTGATTGACCACAAAGCGTCACTTTCCACACAAGCGCAGAAGAGTGCCGCAAATCTTGCGAGTGGGAATAGTGCTTTGTGTACAAGTTGTATACAATGTTTTTCTACAACCACATTCATTAATGAAAGAAAAACAGTATTTTATATAGGTATTTCAACAGAAAGAACTTACAAAATGGAAATAGTTGTTTTTGATATTTCTCTATCAAAATCTCAGGTTATAACACATTTTCGGTTGCATTTCGAGCCTTTTCGATAATACTGGAGGAGTATTTTCAGTGTCGGGATTGGACTACTCAAAAAATAAATTTTGATCTAAATACATTCTAAATTCTAAATTCATTTTTAATAGGTTATTTTTTTATAATTGATTAATTAAAATAAATAATCAAATGAATAGTTTATTAACTTTGGTGAAATTTAAAATTTGTACACCTAGAAATTAAATCATTTTTGACATTCCAGCTTTGCCACCCTGTATATTTCTCATCATCAATATTTTATTGAGGGAAGTAGCGTCAGATTATAATTTTCCTAGGAAAATAAAAATCCAGTTCACTTTGGATCTTTACGTACGGACCAACCTGTTTATATTTAATTCTAATATTTCCAAGTATGACACAAATAAAAATTGTAGTACGACGAGGATGGGATTCGAACCCACGCGGGCAGAGCCCATTGGATTAGCAGTCCAACGCCTTAACCACTCGGCCACCTCGTCCTTGGAATCGAGCAAATTGAAGCACTGGAAAAATTTGATATTATTAATTTTCAAGAACATTGCTCGAACGATTTCCGTGAGCTTTGGATTGTATTGATTTTTGTCACATGGCTGATCCTATATACTATACTACCAGGTTTTATTGTTAGATATAGTTAGATGGATTACAACGGCAGCCATGGAAGTGATTCTCAACCTCACCCCTCTACAAATGGTGGTGGAAAGTGTTGCAGAAAGAACAAGATACAGACTAAGTAGAGAGGGAATCATTAAAAAAACACCTCCTCCTCCTCCTTCTTAGAAATCAGACAACCTGGGACATGCCACAAGACGGTATGATGAAAAAATATAACTTTGCAACAAGAAGGAATGGGATCCAAATACCATTACCAGACTTGGAAAGAATGTCATCCAATGGTACATAGACGGCTCAAAAGCAATAGAAGGAACTGGGATAGGAGTGTTCGGGCCAGGAACCAAACACTCTTAAAGCTTGGGAAAAACCCCAAGTATCTTTCAAGCGGAAATCCACGCCATAAGAAAGTGCGCCCAGTTCAATATTGATAAAGGATACAGAAGACGAAGGATTATCATAATGTCGGATAATCAAGCAGCCATTAAGGCACTGAGCTCTTGTCTAATCATTTCCAAAATGGTGTGGGAATGCCTAGACAAACTCAATGAACTCGGCGAGAACAACATAGTCACCTTACTATGGATTCCAGGACACACTGGAATAGAAGGAAATGAAATAGCAGATGAACTAGCAAAGAGGGGAACTGAAATACCTTTCTGGGGGCCTGAACCCTTTTGCGGAATCAGCCCCAATGTAATATTGGAAGAAATAAGTAAAGCCGAGAAAAAGAGAAGATCCGACCACTGGAAAGATCTAGTATAGCTTATACAATCAAAGACTCTTCTGGGTGACTACAACCTGTTGAGATCAAATGAATGCGTAAGTCAAAGTGAAACTGCTCAACTCAACAGAGATCCAAATGGGACATTATCGCCTGAATGGGCACCTGAAAAAGCTCAAAATATTGGAGAAAGAAGAATGCAGATTTTGTGGAATGAAAGAAAAAACCTCCATCCACATACATTCCAACTGCACAGCACTCCAGAATCCTAGAACTCAGCACCTAGGAGATTACTGGATTGAAGAGGAACATTTACCTTAGTTGAAGCCTGCAGACATCCTAAAATTCCTCCGGGAAATAGGACTAAAAGAACTACTAGTTTCTGAGACTCTCCTCAGAAACTGAGTAGAAGTAAGGGGGCACAATAGATCTTTTAGGTCTCAGTGAATGTCACCCCAAAAATCACACATACATACATAAATAGATGGATTAGTGTATTTGTGAACATAAATTGTGTCCTTCCAAAAAATGTATTGTCCGCCCATGGTAGATGGGTATATTTCTGGCATTTGTACGCATGATTTAATCTTTAATCCCTCGTGATTTCATAGTATGGCTATGATAGGAGAGAATTTTCACAAACAATTCAGTGGTAGGTATATTACTTTTTGAAAATGTTTCTGTCTTCAGCATTGTCAGTTTAATTATTAGTTAATTTGAACGTTATAGTCTGGTAATTTTTTCCCGGATTGCCAATGTAACAAAGTAGACATTTTTATAGTACCTATAGTCCCTATTATAGTGACTGCTGGGGATCTTGACGTGTTAACTCTAAATACTATATAATTGGATGGATGCATCAGATCAGTCCTTTATCAATTTCAAATTTAAATTGATGCAGTTATCAACTTACCCGAACCGCTCAACACCCGAACATAAACAATACCATGTCTTCGTTTTTCATATCGAATAAAATTATATCTCGATAAAAAAGTGGAGTTCTTGGACAATACAATTCAGGTTTCAGGTATAGAGAGGACGATTAGGTTTCCGAAATTACTTTTAAATTACTCTCTCCACATTCGGAATTCCAATTCGTACACAAGACAAATTGTAACAAATTACTCGGATAGCGAGACTGATAAATCATTAATTTTACATTTTTAGGAGTTGATTTATTTTTCGTATCCAAATAGTTAAGCTGTTGCTATCAACACATTAGTGTATTAATTATAATTTAAAACTTTAAGCAGTTAAATCTCAAAACTTGATTTGGAAAGTTGTCTTGAAGCACCTTAGAACTCAAATAAAAGATTCATTCGCCTCTCAGTGGTAACACTTGGTTGAAAATTCTTGAAATAAAGTAGACAGTAGAATTGTCGAAGTCAATTATGTTTTTGTTGTGGAGATTATTCCTCAACAAAATCTGATACTTTCACAAAAATGTTACTAGTTGCAGCAGGTTCTATGGCTGCGCATACTGATGTAACAATAATATAAGTATAATTCCAATCATTCTCTGTCACTATCAGCAGCATATTATTCAATGATACAAAGGGCATTTTGAGTACCTATGAGTAAATATAATTTTGATGAAGAAACTAACACAATCAATTATAAAACCAACACATATGTTGATAAATATTTCTATAATAATATTTCAAGGATAATAATATATTTAGCAACAAATTAAATAATTTATTTCAAAATACAAAACAAGATAAGTGTGAAATTGTAAAATACAAAAACAAAAATTCACTCTGTGTTCGTTTGAATTTACCACTGAAACCTTAATACTCAGGTCCAGTCTTACCAATATATTATTATGTTTAACTTACCGGCATTTGTATGGTTGATAATTCTCAAATTTTCGTTTGTTTTACAGAAAGGATTGGTCATAAATCTTACCATATTTTATATTCGGCGGTCAATAATAGGTCAACCCAACCTCACTAATCTATATACAAAAGTGCATGAAAAATAAGTTACAGGGTGATCTATTTGAGAATTTAAATTCATTTTTTATCGGTGCTCTGAAGCGGTGTGACGTGAATTCATGAAAATTTGTATGGGACATTAGTATACGATTGCCCCCAAACTGGAAGTAGTAGCGCTTATTTATTTCAACATTTCGACCCTCCAGTTTTTTCATAATAATATTTTACAAAATATGAAACGCCACTGGAAATAAACGTCTATTCTCAACCACTTTTGTCCTTTTGCGTTTTCAGTTGCTATAAACAAATATCATTTTAATAAAGAAATGAATACAATCAATTACAAAACCATAACATGTGTTAATATTTTTTTTCAAATGATATTCAGTGAAAAATGCAATGTAAGTGAAAAATTGTAAAAACGGAAATATATCCATTAAAAACGTCTGGAATAGGGTATTTTCCTATAAGCGGGAAAAATTAAAAAAGAGTCGGAGCAGGTATAGTTTGGCAAGTTTATCTGAAGCTATGCGGCATCGGTAAGAGGCGAGGAAAAGCATGGCACCTATCTGTCAAACGTACAAATGGCGTACGGTACCTAATTTACCAAGTAAAACTGAAAATACAAAGGTAACTGACAATACCTACGCCACTGGATAAATCAATATTAGTCAATTGACGAAGTGAGAGGGAAGATCTCACGCACGCGCTTGCCAATAAGAAGTCAGCTGGTCGATACAAATCACCAATTATGTAATTCGGAGGGTGTGGTCATTAAGGTTTTCGTACAACGCTGCCAGAGCTTCAAAAAGCCCATAACAAATTTGGAAAAGTGTTCATCTTTAAATATTCATTAATTGAAAAAATAATATTAATAGAATAAATCCAAGGAAACAAGCACATTATAAAATTAATGTTTAATCATATTTTTAATATTGTTAATAATAATAAGACCCTTTTCTAATTATTATCACTACATAGTTAACACTTCAGTTTTTTCATAGTTAAACGTGGCAATGCCGAATGTTTTCGACTGCATTCCTTTTACGGTTTCAGATAAACTTGCCAAGATATACTTTGTGGTACTATTATGCCAGAAATCAATATTTCACACAAATAAATTGAACCAGTGATTTTTTATTAACTTAACAAAAATGGTTATTTTTAAATATTTACTCAGCGCGGGAAAATATGTGAGTTTATTGTGACGTCAGAGGTCTCGTTGCTTGCTTGTTTCTTATAGGCCAGCTCAGGTGGGCGGCCGCAGGTCGAGCCGATGGTTCCGATTCGGCTGGTCAGGGTCAAGTCGCTCGGGATGCGGTAGGCGGAGCGACAAGACCACTGACGTCATAAAAAATCAGCGCGTTTTGGCGCGCTATTTAAATAGAAAATTTTGAAAGTTGGTTTTGGCATTTTTCCCGCTTAGTAAAAAATTTGGAGTACTTAACTGAGGTCAGACAATCTTCTAATGGTATTTGAAAAAAATTGTCAAATACCATATTATTGTCCAGAATGTGAGAGAAGTACTTTCCCACATGCTACACACTATACTTTTTCTACAACTGCACAAATTTAAAGAATACAGGTGGAGTATTTGAATATTTACTTTCATGGTTAGTAAAAATAATAACACTAAAGTATCCTATCTCTAAACTGTCACATAATTAAGAAATTTTTTGTATGCCAATCATACTTTTTTCTCAAAATCTCCAGCAACAAATCTAAAGTTACTTTTGTAGCTTTTCTTAATAACTCTGGCGGAGTATTATTAAAATCGTCACTATTATCAGTCTTCAGTCTCCATAGTCTCTATATTAGTTATATTATAAATAAGTACTAATATGTCTTGGTAAACTAATAATTTCAATAGAAATTGGGATTTTTATTAAAGCACGATTGAAACTACCATTTACAATTTAAGAACTTCCAATATAATCTGACAGTTTTGTGACAAGTAGGTATTTAAAGATGACAGTAGCATAGTTTTTGTCGATTTTATTCGATTCTCCATATTAATGTATGTGGCGTGGGCATAGTGCCGTGAGAAATAATATTTCTCACAGTATGAGCAATATTTAGTTTCAAAACCAAGAAAGCTATGAGAAATACGTAACTTTTCATAGCAGTTGTAAAAAAAAGCATTTCCCTCATGTCGTTTTCTTTACAATTATCAACTTGCAATATCAGCTGTTTTATTATTATTTCCAAATCAAATACTATTAAATTAAAAGTTATATCTATCGACCAACATATTAATAAAATTAGTCACGATCAGTCCATTAGTATTTTCTCTATTATATCCTTTATATAGGTATAAAAATTAATGGCTCTCATAAGTTAGCACCTATAACTGAAGGTGGGTCTACATAATTCACAAGTGGGAAACGCGGACCGGTGCCTCTCCTTGTTAACAAGACGATCTTTCATCAAATCGCACGGTGTGTTCTCTGTTGTTACTTCAGTTCTCGTTTCTCATGTGAATTCCCCTTTCTAATTTATCCCGTAGCGTGAGTCGGAGTTTGGGGAATGTGCGAGTCCCACAGTATGTTTTCTGATGCGGTGGCCGCTGTTAGTTTTTGATAACTTCAGAGGCGTAACGATGTGAAAATTGAAAAAAATTCAATGTGTGAATACACTAGAGGAAACGTACGCTGAAGATACATTTTCACAAAGTAAACTCCATTCCAAAATTTTCATAACACAGAAAAAAGTTATCTCTGAAAATCATACTGAAGCGAGATGGAAGTCGGCAGAAAATGGAGGAAGAAGAATAATTGTTATCAAATGAGAAACAATTTTATCTAAATGATATAATTCACGTATGTTTTTACTATACAGAGTGAGTTTAAAGTATGGAACGTCTCAATTCTCTCGGAAACGGATCACACGATTTTTATAGATTTCAGTGTGCAAGGATATTTAAATATAGCCAATAATACGGTGGTATTCACATTGTTGTCAGATCTTTCCGGAATGATAATGAAATTTTTTATTTTAAATGGATCACCATGTATAGTGAATATAAGTGCTACAATAACTACAATAACATCTTCAACGTTTCAATAAATTAGTATAGTTGGTGTTTATTGGAATTCACTATGGATCGTATATATACAGGGTGTACCAACCTTATGACAAACTTCGGTATATGGGTTATTTCAGGAGATATCAAAAAATGTTATCAACAAAAATAGTAGATGTGTTGAAGGTCCATATTTTGAAATTATATCAGACTATACAGAGTGCTGCATAACTCCGTTACAAACCAAACATATAATTTTTCAAATGGGAGCCCCTAAATATTATAACGAATTCGGATTGGTTACATTTTTTTGAAGCTTTTGATATAAGGTCTTGCCACCTTGTATGTATGTATGTGTGATTTTTGGGGTGACATTCACTGAGACCTAACAGATCTAGCAAAGGAAATTTTATCAAATTGATCAACTCCCTTGAAAAATTTTGTGGTACGCTCATGGTATAGAAATCTCACGTGTGAATCAATTTCTTCTCAAAATTTTATCGTACGCTAATGAGGGGAGGAGTTTGCTCAAATTAATGAATTCCTTATATCAATTTTATCGCCTTCCATGGTGAATGGAAATTTTCACATAAAAAATAAGCCCTTTTCAAAAATTTTATCATACCCATGATATAGTAGGGAATTTGTCCACATAAGTTCACCCCTTGAGAATTTTTTATCGGACGCCCATGGTAAATGATAATTCTTACAAATCAATGATTCCATCACACAAATTTTATCTGACGTCAATGGTAGATGAAATTTCTTGGAAATAAATGTTTTCAACACAAAAATGAAACCCCTTTCAAACGCCTATGAAGGTAAGGAATTGTCCAAATAAATTTACAAATCAAATGTAAGTACCTAATAATCAGACGATCCAAATTTTTCCAGATATCTTTTATCAATGGAAGCATAAATCGGAATAATTGTAAATACTGGGGGTCAATTTTTGACTTCATACGTTAATTTAAGTATACGTTACATAGCGGAGGCTACTATAGCGAATGATAATGCGTTTTCGAATTTTGGACCACCATTCGTAACACAGGTAGATACTGGACACGGTAACAATCGACGTTGGATGCATTAATACCACACTTAATATCCAACAAAATCTGCAAAAAAATGGATGGAATCCATTACTATAATCTTACAAGGTTAATGGGCTTATTTACATTTTTTTATTTCACAATTAGGAAGATCACATCATTTTGAGGCTCTGTGCAAAAAATTAGACGTCAGCGAAAACTCTAAACAGTGCTATGTTTGTGAAATAAGAACGCTTAGAAATAATTTAAACTGTTCGACACAATGGACCAGAACCAGAATAAAAAAGCTATCGATATTGTGCGGTTCCAGAATGTAAAAGTACTACGATTAAAACATCTAACAAAACATTTATTTCCATTAATAAGGATGCAAAAAAACGGAAGCAATGGCAGAAAAGCATGAAAAGACTCAAGGCATACGCTGATAAGTTTTATTTAAATACTTAGATAATATGGTTCTTATAGCTTATGGTGTTATTAATGTTCAAAATAATTTAATAAAATGATGGGTCAGTTCTTCACAAATGAAATTTTATTAAATACTGCTTTTTTCCAAAAAAAGGTAATCTTTTCAGTAGATCATCAACAAAAAGACGTATATTATATGTTTTAAAAAAATTAATTTTATTCGAAAGTCCGGATCAGCTCTAACAAATATCGCTTTTTTTACCAGTGAGGTATGTGCATTTGAATCTGATGTAAACATTTGGAACTAATATTACCTGCTTCATCAAAATAAATTTTTCTTGTTCTTTTCAACATTGGTGATTTAATTTTCACTATACATTCATCATAAATAGCATTTGGAGAAGCTTCTTTAAATGGGCAGTCTGCAGTTAAAAAAATTGCAATTTTTTACTGAGTAACCTATAGCGTTATCTCCGTAACTTTGTCCACCAGACCGGGGATAAAATAAAACATCTGGAATCACCCTGTATATAATTTGAGAGACCATGTATTCATGAATTTATTGATATTTTTGATCATTCCGGCCAGAAAACAGCCAGAAACGATGTGTCTGTCACATAGTGTAAAATTATAATTTAATAAACTCGTGTTTTTGATTGAAAAACTTCATAATCATTAGCAAGTCCACTTCTGGAAGATTCAATGAGTCTGCTTTTTTAAAATTACCAAAAATTTTGTAGGTGATTCAAAATACGCGAGGCACGTTACAGTCAGAAGCGTAATGTTAGTGCACATTAACTTTCATATGCGGTGACGTCACAGTCATAGTCTTCGCCCCGCTCTCGGTATGTTTGTTCAATTGGTTGTATTGGCAAAACGACATATTCTATTGACATGATATTTCCAGAATCATATCTTTATCCCTAGTGCTTAGTTTTACGACAGTTGAAAATGATTTAAAAATTTTAGTAAACGAGCCCATTGGGGTAAAAATAATATTTATCCTACAAATTCCTCAAGGTATATACAAACAACGAAATTGAATCAGTTCCACAAAACTCGTAAATCTAGCTCCTACTTATAATAGTACAGCTATGAATTTTATTATTAATCCGATATGTGCAAAATAAGCATTGTTTTTGAAAATGTGCCTCGCCTTGAATAGCTTCACGTCGTTGAATGGTTTCTGTACTTCTGTAATAATTAATCTATGCAATGAGCTTCACTCGAGAGAGAGACGGAATCTTAATAACTGTTTGATTATTTTCTTCTAGTTTATAGAATACGTGATGATAATGATATTCCATCGAATTATCACAGAAGTGGGATAGTATGACAGGGTGTCGTAGTGAATTAGCAGAGTTATGAAGTTAAATTAAAAAAATAAGTTATCAGAATCTCAATGCGCTATCGATTGTTTTAACACATTGAAAAAAGTGGAAAAATTGCAGGTCTGTGATTAATCCTAATACATCGCTCAAAATAGGATGCTGATGTACCTGTCGTAGCGGCAATATGTTATGCGTCTTTTTCTAATGTTCCACGAAAACCCGGATATAGGTACGTCACAAACGATGACGCACACCAAGAAGGCTATTGAATGTACTATATAAGAGGTGAGTCAATTAATGTCAACTCACTTCCCTGACTCCAAAACTGCTAACACAGTAA
>CAJUYI010003585.1:15752-38263 GCA_910591695.1 Galerucella pusilla | reverse complement strand
ACTTAACTTAGCTGTGGTAGACTCATGTAAAAATGTTCCATCAATATAAACATTTTTTTGTACTTTGGAAGCACTTTACGAACATTTCTCAGATCCACAAAACTATACCAGATACAAACAAATATTGAAAGATCTCAATATTGTCCCCAGAGAGTTAAAAAATCAGTCCGATACTCTTTGTCAATGCTTTGGAAAACGAAGTTTCTAACACAAATGATAAACAATCCATCCCAGCAATCGGGATATTATCCAGCGTTAAGCAACCTTCATTCATAATTCATCTTTTTGTATTAGACGAGGTACTAAATATCTTGAATATATTATCGAAATTCCTTCAGGAGAAAGGTGTGACTCTGGGGAGAGCAGTTAACGTTATTAAAAGCGTCATTACTACATTAGATGAAATGAGAAACGAAAAATACTATACTGACCTTCATCTAAAAATTTCAGAGTTTGCTGAAAATTATCAAGTATCATTGGAAATTCCCTCATCGAAACGAAAAAAGCAAGTCAGTAGCAAGCTCGCTGATTTCGTCACCGAAACAACTGTAGGACTAGGTTTGATAGACGCTACATGCTCTAGAGCTGACATAGGAGTAATTGAGTATTGGAAGGCCAACATGTTCTACCGAATTATTGATACTGTGAAAGGGTTTTTGAACAAAAGGTTCTCATCAGAAAGTATGATGCTTGCCAATTCAGTGGATCATTTTTTTCAGTTAGATTTTGACAGTTCAGCGGAATTCATTGAGCGATACCGTGAAATTTTAAATATTAACACTTCTGCCTTAAAGGCAGAAATGACCGTTTAAAAAATTGTATTCTCCAATTTAAGGAAACTGTTGGTCATGAGCAGAAGCAGCAGCAAAAGCAGAAAAAACATATCCAAATGTCTATCAACTTTTTCAAGTTGCGATTATTCTGCCTATTTCAAGTGCGATGTGCGAGAGGTCTTTTTCTGCCATGAGGAGGATTTTTAACTGGTTGAGAACGACCATGCCCCAAGAGAGACATACAGATTTGTCTCTGTTATTCATAGAAAAAGATGTTGATGTCCACTTGTACAGGGTTGTAGATTCGTTCAGTCAACAACGAAGAAAACTTCTCTTGTAGGTAATATTAATCGCTATGTTTATAAGTTAAAAAATGTATTAGTTGCTTTTGAAATATTAAAACCACTTTTCACTATTATAGCATATTTTTCTTACCAATCATTGAACAAACCTTTGAAAAATATATTTTTTTAATCCAACGTACACCTGGGGCCACGGCCCCCCCTGAAAACTGAAGCTAGCTACGCCGATGAATATGGTTGTCTTTCAGTTGATAAATCATTTCCAAACAGAAACAGACTATAGTTATTTCGGGTTAATAAAAATTAAAACAAAAGTTTTATTTTAAAGCAAAATATATTACAAGATCATTAGAAACAATATCTAAAAAGGTAACTAAGTTAAATACTTAAATAAATCCATAAATATTTTATTTTATTTATTTTTCATTATTTCTATACAATTTCATATATATATATATATATTTCACAAAAAGTAAGCTATTAATACTTCTTCAATGATTTTCTTTAAGTATTTATAGGGAACGTTCTATTAATATCTTGACATACTGTTATTTAATTATATAATTTTGTCAATATGGCAGTTATTTTGCAAAAAAAAGAACACATTTAAGATTTTGGCAGTGATATTTTGTTTAATATGGCAACACGAAACTGGTTTTTACCAGATAGAATTAACAAAAATTTCCGAAAAAGCAACATTAGATTAACAACCAAATACACTTATGGACAAAATTAACGAAATAAAAGTTAATTCATAACACTTTTCCTTCACAGGGTTAACTTGAAATGGCGGTGAATCTGGACGGTGCTCTGAGGCGGTACAAGGTGTAAATAATTAATTCTGCATCAACCTTGGGCGAACCCAGAGAGGGGCAGCTGCCCTCCCCTTGAAGCAAAACAATTATTCGCTATAAAATTTTGTTGCTGGATACTATGATTACGATGATTGTTATCGTATATCTCGCATCTCTTCATACTAATCTAGAGCCACCCAGCGAGTGATAGAGGAATCTTTGTCAGCCAGCTAGTGAGATTCAAGAGACGGAGAGATGTCTTGCGGCTCCTAGAAGAGTGGTAGTAAGGAAACAGAAGTAATCCGTCATCTGAGACTGTGACTGAATACTGGAGACGATCGTTTATTATCCCTTATCTTGACTCTTTAACATTATCATTGAATGTTAGATTCTCACAGGAAAAAACACCAGCCTTTGCCCTATCCCATCTACCTCCTTCATACATACTAAAAGCTACTTCAAAAGAGTTAGATTTGTGGTATAATCTGTGGAAAAAGGAAAGTTTTGTAGAGTTTGATGAGCGTCCATTATAAATTCTACCAGGAAAATCAGGACTGGGTTGAAACAAGAGTTTTGAATAAGAAACATTATAATAGTATGAGACATGTAACTCAAATAGTTTTTCTCGTGAAAACAATTGTAATAACTCGGTTGATAAAGAACTGCTATAATTATTGATAAATTTCTGAAAATTTTGGTTTCATTCACATTTCCATGATTAAATGCTGCAATTTGATCCACCATGGTTTGCCCCTTCCCTTGTTTTGATCCTGAGTACGGCAACCACCCGGAATATCATACCTAAGTATACTTGTACTTATCAAAAATCTCAAAAATGCAGATACCTTAGAATGGGTTCAAATCGTTATTCAAAATTTGTCAAAAGTAGTTGTTTTGGAGGAATATGAGTGGTGAATATTTCACCGCAGAGCTTTTAACAAATAACCTACAAAAAACTATCTGTTTTGTTGAAGCAGATCGTTTTTTGCTGGACACTTAAGATAAATCACCCGAACCAACCTTTTCAATAAGAGATTGTTTGAATGAACGATCTTGCAAATGAATGAAGTCTTACAAGTATCACATATACTAGCAAGTAGTCAAACACATTTGAACTAGAAATACATTTCAACCAACGATAAGAGTGAATGTGAATAAAACGGCGTTTGTAGCGATGCAATTACAGCGATCTACCGATAGGAACTTCACACGTCTGCCGCTAAAGCCAATGCTCTGTAGTGATATTATTTAGGCGGAGTGTAAATATAACTTCGTGCCCGGTGTCTTTAAATCTGATCATACTATTTCTCCGACCGACTGCCCGCTATTGTTCGCACACAGTTACAAAATCAATCAACTCTACCATAATGCAACTTATTTCTACTAAAAATACCAAAATAACAATTTGTTATACTAGGATTCAATGTTAATTTTGTCCAGCAGTGTATGTTTTGGTACATATCCAAAAAACCATGTACATAAACAATAATAACCTAATAAAATTGTTGATTTTTATAGTTTTTCATGTTTATAAAAATTATCACTTTTTTTTCGAAAATTACCCTAATTTTAAACTTTTTTCCTTTTAAATTAAATTTCTGTTACAATTATTTTAACTTTAAGAGTGAGAGGTTTGTCGTAACTTTCCGTTTCAAGTATTACTGTTTCTGGACGACCGTGTATAAGTAATTCGAATTCACCGGGCTGCTTCAATCGCTTTCTGAAGTGTAACGCCCAAACGCCATGCTTTTTAATTAATTCAAACTTCTTCTCTTCGTTCCCTTCTACTATCTTGTATATCATTTCGGTCTGAAACACAAAAAAAACGCAAAATTTAATACAAAAGAGATTGGCTGATTGGTCAGACTGGGTGAATGAACAGCTTTTTTTGGACAGTTAGAAATATTTCTTAATTTTTTTCATTTGACACTTCCAAAAAGTTCGACTAATAGGCTAAACGGCTGAAACTGAGCACAAAACAGGTTGAGGATGTTTACAGGAAGTTAGCGGTGCAGCATAACCTATCTTATTAATAACATTCTTCCAAGGTCATTGGATATAATCCTCTCATTATTTCTTACTATAGTCAAAAGCGTTCTTATGGTACGAGTTTAAAGGTCACTATCCACATGTATCAAATCAGAAGACACAGAGGTTACCAAAATGTGAGATTACAAATATACTCGGAGAAAATATTGATAGTTGATGTTTCCTGCACACTGGTTGACGAATTTCCACTTTTTCATCCATTCTCGAAATAATCTATCAGATTAAGTGCCATTTTTTTGCTTGAGAATGCAAGAAACCGGAAAATTGCTTCCTATTATTCATATTGTCACTTTGAATTGTCAAAGTGACATAACTGACATTTAAATAAAAACTTTGCTGGTGAAGTTAAGACTTTTTAGAATCGCTGAAAACTTAATACATATTTTCTCCCGTCAAAATTGCATAAGTTTGTCTTATTCATCTTACGGATTTTATTTGGAAGTTATGATTAAACGCAATAAAAGAAAACAAAAACGGTGAGTATTTCTTTGTTGAATTGTATGACCTGCATGATAAGACTGCATTTGACTATAAGTACTCTGTAATCTTCTAAGTTCATTTTCATTAGTATTTTCTAATACCAGAAAATGCAACATAACTCAAACCAACACCAAGGATGGCAAAATAAATGATCTGTAATTGTTGACAGCGCTGCTGCCGCTGCGTCTGATCACGTCTGATGCTGAATAGTTAAAAGGCAGAATATTTTTTCACGCGATCGATCTTTTTTGTTTATTCACAGCATCGGTTGTCAGGACGGTAGGTTGTGTTTACTGGTTTCTAAGACTAACACGGCGGTTAGTAATTTACTTACCGTTCAGACGTCGGTAAATGAATTACTTACCGACGTCTCAGCCCTACATACATTTAGATGGTCCTGAATAATATATTACTTCATTCATTTCACAAAAGGAACAAAAAAAATAAGAAGATTTATATTTTTTTAATGAACAGAACCGAACAGGACAATATAAAAAGTAATAAAAAGCATAAAAACAATTTCACCAAAATGCAAATTATATTTTAAACTGATCGAGAAGTATAAATGTCACTTTTGACATTTCGTACATTTCGAAGAAATTTAAATTATTTTTTTCGAAATTTATTTCAATACGATCGCCCAAAAAATGGTATAAGCATCTCGAGCGTTAAGGGTAATACTGGTCTCCAGCAAAATTGGAGGCTTCGCTACGCTAGGCCTCCAAACATTGCTGTCGACAGGTAAACCACCCTTACCATTCTTAATACTTGATATACTATGAACGATGAGTCAAGTTTGAATGGAAATAATTACCCTTCAAAATTTATAAGCAATGAAACTAGACATTCAAGAAATAAATAATTTCTTCATATTCGCAGTAATAAAAATAATATTAATAATTTAACTAACAGTCTCGATGCTTAAGAATCAAGAAGCTCATAAATCCCCCTGTATTTGAGGAAACCATTTCTTATGCAGAGTGTATTCCCATAATTGAACTGACTGTATTTTTAAATAATATCTCCTCTTTACCAAATTGAATTATACCACACATCTACACTTTTCCTGTTATTATTAACAAAAGTTTCTTGATTTCAAATCACATTTCTGACTGTCCGGAACCTCCATCCCATATAATGAAGGCATACATATAAAAATAAATTACCTTCACAGCAGGCTGCAGCTTGATAATCCTCGTCCGGTGTCTGGTTTGAGAAAGATTCAGCTTAAGCTCCAGGGATTCTTCAACATCGTTATGTTTGTGTCGTTTAAATCTTTTCTTGATAACTTCGCTTTGGAAAAGCTCCGCAACCGTATCATTATGCTTGACTCTCGCTAATCTCCTACGTCTCGAAGATCTTCTATGTCTTCCGTTCACCTATACATACAAAATTAAATAGAAATTTCACATTTTTTCTCAAATAAACTCACTTTGCACGAGAAACAACCTTCCGTGGTGATAAGTTTGTCTTTAGACCCTGCTGGGTAATCTTCGTCGATTTGATATACCGGAACATCACCGATATCCTGTCCATATCCTCCGTACATGGGAGTAATAGTTGAAAGACAATGACCTTGTCCGATACGTTGGTAACCCTGAGGACATCCACAACTGTAACCACCACCGCGACTGTTGCAACCAAAAGCGCACGGAGCTCCTGAACAACTAGCGCTAACCTAAAACACAAATTTTCAACTAAAAATCCATCTCAAATTTAAAAATGTATTTTCAGTACCTGTATACAAATATTCAGGTTAGGATCGAACTGATATCCATCAGGACATCCGCATCTGTAGCTACCAAGAGTGTTGAAACAGCTACCACTACCTCCGCAAGGATTATTTTGGCATTCGTTTTCGTCGACGCATTGATTGGAGTAAGGATGTGTCGCGTATCCTTGAGGACAGCCGCATCTATAAATCAAAATAATCATTCAACAACTGGCCTTTGAACTGGACTCCAAACAGTAAGCGAGCTGTTCTGGAAGGTATGAGAATATACAATTGGTGGAATAAGTGACTTTTTGGGTTTGTGGGTGGATGTGGGGGTGTCGCTGTTAATGTCTAGATGTGATTCCAGCCTTGTCTTCAGTCCAGGATTTATGCTCTTAGAGCTTCTGAGCAAATACACCCAAACAAGTCTACAAGTGATGTTGTCCTTTTTAATTTCAAACCAGAATGGTTGGCTATATCGTGCAAATATCCCTAACCCTTTCAATTTATAATTTCAATTCAATGTCTATCGGGGGATACAGCTCGAAAAGTAGTTGTTGCTTCTTAGTGAACTTACGGTCTGTGTTCTTTAAACACCTTTTTTTATAAACTTCGTAAGCCGTTATAATAGTATTAAGCAAGTATCTGTAATATCAATTGAGATATCTCACGCTTGACTAAAAGCACAATTCTTACAGGAAACTGTAATAGTGAATAAGTTATTTTTTATTCATTTTTCCTTAATATTCAACGGCATGAGGTGAATTTTACCTTATTACCTTAAGGAATATAGTTCACATACATGAAATACAACAATATGTTATTGAAGATAACATCAATTAAGCAAACAAAATGCAGTTAATTCCTTTTTGATTTTTAATCTGTGGTATGATAAATGATCTGAGTGCACGCTCACCTTTATCATCTTTCGTCCAAAGTATTTATTTATAACCAACAAATATTAGCCTCCTCTTTCACGCACTTCGTTGAATTTAATTAAGATAATTCAATAGAAATGTAAGTATAATTCCTCTGCTTTATGCTTTATATATTGTATAGATATTAAATTAAAAAAAAATGTTTCCTTTATATACAAATGTGTCACTTAGAAAAAAAGAAATACCTGTATGCAAATGAACTGTTAGATAAGACAGATAATAAAGATCTAAAAAAAATTTAATACGCTGCGATATAAGTAGCTGGAAGAATTTTTGGAATATTGAGAAGAAAAAAGAATAGTTTTCAAACAGAAGGAAAAATAAATTACATAAAACAAAATTATAATCGAGAATATGTAACCAGTACCTAATATGCAGAATATAAACCGACAGAAATTGACAAGAGATTTCCTGATATGAAGAGTGAGAATTGGAGAAAAAGAAAAAGAAAAACGAGAGAAGTAAATTTTAATTACTTGAAATCCAAAAATTAATCTCAAATTATTTTATTCTGGAGCAATTCATATTATGATATAGAATTTTAAATTCTGGGCATAGAAAATCATAATTATTATTATAGTTGGACAATATTAAAATTTAACTATATAATTTATAAATATTTATTATCTGAAGATGTAATTTTCTTGTATAATTCAATATGAAAAACAAACTTTCTAGACAATTTTATGAAAAAAATTTTGAACCACCACCTTAGGGGAGTTTTGTCTGGGACATCTTGAAAACCACTGAAAATATTGAATAGTTTTGTATCAAAATAAGATATGGTGTGTCCATAATGAATGTATAAAGCGAAGCCTAAATTTGTCATTGAACACGTCTTGAGTAGTTCAATGTCTCGATGATTTTTTAATATTTTTTCCCATTGTGCATGAAAGAGGCTTAGTTTATCTTTTCTCTTTTCTCAGTTCCGTATCCATCCGGTAATGACAGATTTAGACCTCTGAGTGCAGGCTTTGAGCCAGTATATGTTGATGAACCGTTTCTGGGTAGTTAATTAGATTTTTCATTGCTCTCGATACTACAGTGTCCTGAAGCCGACACGGAATCTATTTTGTTGCATTCTAACAGTTCTTCTTGGCATTCTCATACCAGTCTTAATGTCACTTTGCGTTAATGTAGGTCTACCTTGCTTCGCTACATCCCCATCATCTTCTAGTTCTCTGAATTTTCTTCAGCTTACCGTAAAAAAGAGATACTTTAAGAATCTAGGTGCATTTTATGAAATAATGTGCATAATGTCTTGTTGAGCCCGCAACTTTCAATTCTCTCACTTGCAGTTGAAGGAATCTCAACAAAACGGTTCGTCAATAATAATTTTGATATAATAATAATTTATTGATGGTCCAACATAAAATCCACTTACAGAACAATATTATTATGAAGTAGCAACAATGATATGAAGATTAATAGTGATACAAAATAAAGAAAACTATTAGTTATAAACTGGTAGCAAAATTGAATGCTAATTATTCTATATGTTTACAAAAATAATACAAATAATCTACCCAATTCTTTCATTTAACCATTAATTAAAAACCTACCCTAACTGTCAATCAAAATAAAACTAATAAGATTTATCAACAATCTGCATTAATGAATCGAAGTGAAGGTCGCAGAATAGTCACAGTCATTTGCAATTTAATCAAAATTTGAGCATATATCATGTGTAGTGAAGAGTGAGCTGTCAGAGTCAAACGTGAGATTAATAAATTTGGAGTCAATACAATCACTCCCTTTCGTTCATGAATTAATTTGAGTGATTTGAAAATTCTGATTTTTTGGACAGTGGTTAATCGATTTTTTTTAGGATTTTTATGACTATTTACAAATTTGTTGGAGCCCCTAATAAAGGGTTGCAAGGTGTAGTCGATCGACTACATTGTGATCAAATGGTAAATTTGGTACAAGTACTTTCTAAGATCATATGGGCTTTGAAGAATTGACGTAGTCAATTGACTACACGGTGAACGAAAGGGTTTTAACAGGAGTTGCAAGTAGCCAGTGCCAAATTTATGTAGCAGAATCGTTTGTTCAATCCCTTTCTGTGGCGATTCTCATCGATCCCACTTCCAGAAACCTCCTCTTTAATATCTTTATCAAATTAATGTAATTCAGGTAATACACACAAGAGAAGCGTATCCATTCCAGCTTTGATATGATAATGTTACGAACTCACTGATTCAGAAGCCGGTCCTGTCGCAAACTATGAATGCGACCTTTCTAGAAAGGTTCTTCCGCAGGTAATATTCAGACTGTTCTCGAAGCGTACCATACAATGGCTTATTCACGAATGTTCTCGAAGTATAAAGTATACGCAGAGGTGGTATATTCAAGAGGGTCCTGGAGTTACGAAGGACTATATATACGCGGGTTTTTGAGTGAGTCGGGGAGTTGTTCAGTATACAGTGAATCGGTAAACAGTTTCAGTATACAGTGAGTGAACAAATAGTGAATATAAATAGTGTTGAAGATAAATTAGGACAACTATTATACCGAGTGTAGGTATATTAGTAGACATTAAGAAGTGTGTATATAAATTAAGTTTATTTTAGTGTGTAAGTGTTTCTTCAATAAATCAATAGTGATTAGCCATAGTGAGCGTATAATTTCATCCCACGGTAAAAACTGTTTAAATAAATAAGAAAAACATTACAATAAATTAGATTTATTAGATGGAAATGTACTCAGATATTTATGACCCTTTTTAAAATAAAATGCTAGCTGTATTATAAAAGACATATTAAAATTATATTTACCTGTATCCAGCAACAAGATTTTGACACCCTTCCAAGCATTTGGAATCGTCAGCACATTCATCTATATCCACGCATACTGTACCGCTCTGATCTAATTTAAATCTTCGAGGACAAATACATTTGAAGCTTCCCAAAGTATTGACGCAACGTCCTGGTTTCGGACACATTCCAGGCTCTTCGCATTCGTTGATATCTTGAAAAAAATGGAATTTTACTCAAAATCTTCTCCTCAAGAGCAAACTTATTATTTTACCTATGCAGTTATCACCGACTTGATTGTACCCATTTTCACACGAACATTTGTAGCTTCCTTCCGTGTTTATACAATTCTGCTGACATATATGTTGACCAGTGACACATTCGTCAAGATCTCTACAACTGAAACCATCGGGATTTAGAAGAAAACCAGGAGGACATGAACAAATATAACTTCCTTCTGTATTTTGACAATGGAACTGGCAGTGAGAGGTGTTGGTGTAACATTCATTAATATCTGTTGATTTGAAAATATATTTAAGCATTTTCAAGAGTTGAACACTGCATTAAGATAATTACTCACCCATACAATAAAGTCCTGAAGGATCTGGTCTGTATCCTTTGCTACAAATACACCTGTAAGACCCTAGAGTGTTGATACATTCGCCGTTTCTACACAAATCGGGAATTGTTTCACATTCGTTCACATCTGAAAAATTGTTGAATTATAAATTGGAATAATTCAAACTGGATATTCTTATCACCTTTTCCGTCTACCAAGAAGCCGCTATCCAAACAAAGTTCTTGATATTGAGGAGTGTATCTAGATGGACAAAGTTCACATTGATTACCCCAAGCTTCTCCCATTGAACAACAACAATCTGCTTTCGTGGATAATTTTAGTTCGTTGAACGGAGTAGCCTTGCATTTTCCGTTTATCACTTGTCTGTAGCATGTACTTTGTCTTTTATCTACAAATTATTTATAATAGATATAAAACTAAGTAAGAATTTAAAAGATTAGAGAGATCCTCTGCAGGATTGACAATGATTCTCTAATGATATATACACTTTGAAGACAGTGACTACTCTTACTCTCATCATGTTCATTGACCTTGTGATTAGTGGCATCAGCAGTTTGGTGAACGTGAATGGAAAGGTATTGGATGATTTTTTAAAGATGTTGAAGGTTTAAAATGCTTTGCAAGAGTACGATGGAAGATGTATTAAAAGTGTGTGGACAGGTTTAGTAAAAGTACGTGGAAAGGGGTAGTAAAAGTTCGTGAAGGGGTGATGGGGTGAATCTGTGAGGGTTTGGTAAAAGTGAGTGGGAAGGATAAGTAAAACTTTAGGGAAGAGTACGGGCATATTAAGTATGGAAGGACTTAGTAAAAGTGTAAAAGGATGAATTTCTGTGAAAAGGTGCTGAAATGTTTTGTGTGAGTGTATGAAATATTGGACCCTGGCAAGGCTTAGTGAAAGTATATGGAAAGTCAGTGAAAGTGTTTTGAAAGATTCTGTAGTGGGGATTAGAATGTTGGAGCCTAGAAAGGTTTTGTGAAAGTGTATGGAACGGTGGAGCCCGGAATAAGGGATTTCTGAAATGGCGTTGGAAGTGAGAAGGTATGTTAATCTCAATAGAAGTGTATGATGATGTTTTGTAAAAAGAGTATTGAAATGTTTGTGTATGTGATGTTGGAGCCTGTCAAGGTTTTATAAAAAGAAGTGGAAGGGTTTTTGTGTGGTGAGTAAGAAAATTCCTTAAAAAAATACACTTCTTTTTCCTACTCCGATCAAATTTTAAAAAATTTCGCACAATCAAATTGCGCTAAATTTTCCAACTTCAACTAAATACCCATTTTCTTGAGAGAAATATTTACCTGTACACCTCTTTCCATCAGGACTCGGCTCAAATCCAATCTCACATTCACACCTATAACTTCCTTGTAAATTGATACAGTTTCCATTGCGACACAGATTTTTATTATCGCATTCATTTATATCGACACAATCGTCAGTTAAATGAACTTGGCTGTATCCCTCGGGACATATACACATAAACGATCCAATCAAATTCTTGCACATAAATCTACAGTTGTTAGCTGGAGTGCTGCATTCGTCGACATCTGTAATATATTACATCAATTATTATTAATTGTGCGAAAATAACTAATTACTTCAATTCTTACCTGTGCAGTGTCTGCCATCCGGTGCTAAGGCGTAACCGTAGGGACAAATACATCTGAAAGAACCGGGTACGTTGTGGCATCTAAAAGCACATTGATTCCCGATTTCTAGACATTCGTTTACGTCTTCACATACCTAGGTGGAAGATTTTTTTTTAAATTAGTTAATAAGTGAGCTGTACAACAGCAAAAGTCAGTGATTTGAGGGTAATTAGCATCATTCGCACCAAAGTTATTTCATAAATACTCATTTAGCATCCCAAGTTTCGTTATTGAAGAAAAAAAATCGCGTTGTAAATAAAAATATGGGAGATTTTTGTTCAACTGTTGACGCATGAAGAGCAATAGATGATGATAACTTTAAATATTCTGGTGGGAGTTCAACATACTACATTTTTTGAGCGGCCTCATTAGTCCTGAACCTTATCAAGTTTGCGAGGAAAATTTTAGACAATTTCACCAGAATTAGTTCATTCTTAAACGTTTATCCATCCTTCGAAGAATGCTGTTGAACTGGTGTTACAATATAGCAGGGATAACCTGCAAGTCTAGCAAGTCACTGTCATCTCTAAATCATCATACAGGGCAGGTCCCCGACAGTTGACAGTTGACAATACTCCTGAGAAAAAACAATAAACTCAAACACGATCAATAATTATCAAACAACAAACAACTATTGACCTATATTTTATATTATTTAATATGCAAGCTCAACAATTAAAATAACTTTAAAAGTACACTTGAGCAAAACCAACTAAACTCAAACACGATATATCATTATAAATCGGCCTAACCTCACTTTTAAGTACCACTAGTTTCAAATGCTTTGTTTATTGTTTTTCTTCAGGGGTGCTATCAAAATAGCTTGTTACGTCACAGTAAGACTTGGATTGTCGACCGGGAAGGCCATTAACTAAATAAACTAATCGGCTCCGTTAAGATGATAAATTGGTGAAATATAAATGGCTGTGAGCTACAATTTTGAGTCGCAGTCTAGGTCCTCAAACCTAGACTACAACTTTTTCCGGACCACAAGAAACCACTTGTACCTACAGGCTTTCCAAGATAATCCATACTTTATATATTGTTTCAATACTTGTGTTAAGAGACACTTACTTGTATGGGACCAGGAGCAAACCCATCGCTACAGTTACATTCAAATCCTCCATCTACATTAGAACAAGTTCCGTTTCCACAAACGTTCGGTGTTGAAACGCATTCGTTTTCATCGACGCACTTCTTTCCGGATCTATCCAGCACGTATCCAGCTGGACAATCGCATCTAAAGGAACCGTCTGTATTTACGCATTCACCGCCATCACAAACATTTGGCATCAGTTCGCATTCGTTTAAGTCGCTACCTGTATCCATTCTTCCAGGACCTTCTGGACACATTTTCGAAAATTCCGCTGAAATGTAACAGGAATGTTAAATTTACCTAATGGGGCCAAGAAGGACTCAAGACTAATAAAACACATAAACAGTGCAACCAAAAATATATAAAGTTAAAAGGGAATTGAATAATTCGGAAAGTCAAATCATGTGAAGAATAAGAAGGTTCCAAAAAGTTCAGTTCAATCTCTAAATTTCATTGTATACCTTTGACTTGTTCAGTATATACTCACTTGAATCTTCTGCAGGACACCTTTCACAATATCTACCCCACGCAGCACCCTTCGAACAACAGCATTCCTTTGCAGTTATACTCATTCCTCTCGGCTCCGAACATTGTCCTCTAGTGAAAGCGTCATAACATTGTTCCTGTCTCACATCGATACATTTCATCGACGCCTAAAACAAACAACGTTTATAACAAGCAACTTAAATGTTTGTATACATTCGTTTAACCTGGTCTAATATAAATCCTTCTTGACATGTACAAAAAGCGCCACCGTCCGTGTTGGTGCAAATGCCGTTTTCGCAAATTCCAACGTTGACGAGGCATTCGTCGATATCTTCACAAACACCCGTAACAGTGCTTAGCTCGTAGCCTTCAGGACAAGTACATACGAAAGATCCCATGACGTTTGTACACCTACCAGGTGGCGGGCAAGCTCCGGGTGTCTACAAATTTATAAAAAAACGTCATTTATTGACTACTCCCCATTCGTTATTCATATCTAATGAACTTACTTCTTGACATTCGTCGATATCCCTACAATTGTGTTTGTCCTGTGTCAAAACATATCCAGTAGCGCAGTCGCAATAGAAAGATCCCATCGTATTTCTACATCTTCCGTTTCTGCATAAGAAAGGCATCATGTGACACTCGTCTATATCAACACAGTCGTTGTTGTTGCTTAGTTTGAAACCTTGGTTGCAATGGCATTTGTAGTGGCCAACCATGTTGATACAACTACCATTGTTGCAGATGTTAGGATGGCGTTGACATTCGTCGATATCCAAGCAAGTATCTCTGTGAACATAACAACAAATTGAATGGAAATGGAAATGTTCGTATGTCGTCAGAGAAAGAAGCCGTCAGTGTTAACTCAACTAATTTGTGATTATTAAAAATACTCTATTTGCCTAACTGATATTCCAAAATTTCGATGATGGCTTACCTGTCAGAAGTAAGTAAGTATCCTGTTGGACAAATACATTGGAAGCTTCCCTCTAAATTTTTACAGTCCCCATTTCGACAAACATTTGGTTTTTCCATGCATTCGTCGATATCCACACAATCCATAAAAGTAGAACCATGTTTATATCCAGCCGGGCATTTACATTCGAAATTGCCAGGTAAGTTGATACATTGGGCGTTTCCTTCGCATGGATTTCTTAGACATTCGTTGTCGTCAATACATTGATGTGAATTGTCGTCATAAATGTAACCCCTATAATGAAATGATGCAGATAAGAGTATAGTAAATAATTGTTAGATCATTACAGGAATAGGGAATTGCTGAAAAGATCATTTTACCAAGTATGTAGGTGCTTGTAATTGAGCTTCATTGGAATAGCTCGGGCAACAAAATATCAGACCATGGATCGAATAATTGCATTTGTATCAAGTCACGTACAGACCAACTTTCTAACGCTATCTAACGGCACATGTGAACCATGCTGGAGCGCCTTTGTTGTGATGTGTACGGTGATGATGATTCGAAGCCTAAGCTCTTAAAAGAGAAAGTTAGCGTTGGCTAGTGTTCGATAGTCGACAGAACATGTGCCATTTTCGTTGGTCTAGGCTGAAAAGTTGGTCTATAGGGTACTTTATACTGAAAAACATCCAAGATAATTCCCCTTCATGGTTTACTCCACTGGTTTTATGGAAAAAATAGTCAAATAGCCTAGGCCGCGAAATACCTTTTTAACGCACCGAAAGAACAGTTATCGCCGAGGCCGCTTGCGGCCAAGGCAAGATAGTTTTGGAGTCGTTAAAAAGTTTCGCGGCCATGGAAAACACACTAATTTTCGTGCAATCGTTACAATTATTAAATTAGATAATCGTAAATGAATATATTATTGCTCTAAAATCAACAGCTGCTCAATTTATTTAACAATGTCACCGTGTGCTATGGAAATAATATGATTCAATATATTATACAAAATATTTTGAAAGTTCTTGACAAAACGCAAAATGTCTGATACTGATAGCGATATTTCAGTACCTTGGTTTCGCAGTCGTTGCTATGGGTAACGGCCGCGAAATTTAATTCCGCGAACTTCGCGTGCAATTGCACGGAAAGAATATTGTAGGACACTTCAAATATTTTTTTTGTTGCATGGTAGATGATAAAAATAACGTTTTTTGAGTTATGCTAACTGATATGCTGATATACTAACTAATTCAACATCACCGTCATCTTCAAAGGTCGCTACCTAATTCACTTAGGAGTAGCTTTTTGATAAAATTAAACAAGGTTAGATGGCTATGGAACTTTGTTGAAAACCAACGTTTTTACCTGTTGCACATGCATTCAAAACTACCAGGTGTGTTAATACATTGTCCGTGTTTGCACATAGATGGCATCAGTTCACACTCATCGATTTCCATAGTTTCATTGGTAATGGGATTGACGATTTGGCCAGGGCGTACGCCGCACAGCCCAATATGGTCACCTAATAAAGAAAAACATCGTCTCAACACTACAAATAGACTAAGCAGTTGTACATATTCATGCCAAAAGAACATAGTGAAATAGACAAAAACAATCCAAACAGAATATTGAGAAGAAAGGTGAAGTAAGTGAAGTAAGTTATACCTACTGGTGCCAGCAACTGGACATGGTTCGCATGGATGACCCCATGCTAGACCCATCGAACAGCAACACAATTTTTTTGTCATATTCTGCGTCATCGGTGTCGAACATCTCCATCTGCTGTAGTTTAAATAGCAGAGGTCTTTTCGCATATCGACACATTCACCTGAAAATTAAGAAGTGAAGGTGAAAGAATTAACTCCGTCCAACTTATAGATCTACTTACGTCTTCCTGGCATCGGCATATATCCTTCGGGACATTGACAGTAGTATTTTCCGGGCTCGTTAACACATTCTCCAACATTACAAATATTTGGATTTTCAAAACATTCATTTACATCGATACATTGGTAACCAGTTGGATCCAATCTAAAGCCTTCGTTACAAGAGCACATGAAGCTGCCAAAAGTGTTAGTACAATGACCGTTTTGACAGATATTTTTGTGTTCTTCGCATTCGTTGATATCTTCCAAAACCACCTTGAAGAAATACATGAAATCGAGTCAGTGATAAAACGGGTTTGCGTGGTAAGCAAGTGAAGAACTTGAAAGTATTTTTGGACATGTTAGTTTGAATAGTTGCAATAGTCTTACCGTGATGTCATTCGGTTTGTATCCCATTCCACCGGGACATAACTGCTGGTATTCTTGGCTATCTGGATGAGGACATAGATCACAATTTGGTCCCCAACCTTGGCCTACTGAGCAGCAGCAAGCGGATTTCGTGACATAGTCAGCTGTAGGTGAAGAACATCTTCCTGGGCCGTCTACTTTTAGGAAACATCTGGATGTTCTCCTGTCTAAAAATTGAAATTTGATAGAATATTATTCACTACTAGATAATTGCTAAATTACTATGCTTTATAATCGCGAATTATGTCTCTGTGCACCTTTAATCTGTTGCACATAAATCGTCTGGTTATTACTTTTTTTCGTCGTCTGGCATTCTAAATATTATTCAATTCAATTCAGAGACAGTTTTCTGACTGCGCCATGTATTAATATTCAAATCAAACAAATATAACATTGATTATTGTTCTACAAAGTCTGCCTGACAAATGACACCGATGTCAAAACACACAAAGTCCATCTCCAACTGATCGAGGGACCCATCACAATGTGGCTGACTTGTCAAAGTCAGGTGTACGAGACTGGGTATATACTTAGCTCAGAAATTAAAGTTAATTGATCCAAAAAGTTATTTAATTATTCATGTCTTACCTATACAAGCATTTCCTTCAGAAACTAAATCATGATGTGGCGGACAAACGCATTTGAAACTGCCGTCCGTATTTGAACATTCTCCATATAAACAAGATTGCGGACTTTCGCATTCGTCGATATCTGTACAATTTCCACCGGAGCTGTCAAGTTTGTATCCATCGTTGCACTCGCACCGGAAAAATCCAAATGTGTTTTCGCATCTTCCAAATACGCATAAGTTGTTGAACATATCACACTCGTTGATATCTAAGAAAATGAGTTCCATTTAATTCTATGATCCGTCAAGTTATCGGGAATATAAATATGAATTCAATAAAGTTAATACAGAGTGCTGCAATACTAATTGGATGTCAGAATACAATATTGATATACCTAGATTTAATTTAGTTTTCGAAAAAGATGTTTACTTCATTACTAATATTAGTGAAATTTTGATATTGGAGCATTTTGGTCTACTTTTAGAGGTTGCTTAAACTTTGACGTCAAAATTATGAAACACCCTGTACAATCATAGTTGTATATTTCATCGGAATACAGCAGTTCTAACTGCTTTCACTTAAGCAATCTGATTATCAACTGAATAATGACGATCATGAACATTGTTTGCAATTTGCAGTAGAGATGACTGGCAAACGATCATAATTTTTCATATCCAATATGATTTTCCGACGAACGCATTTTTTATATTGATTAATTGTCATTGTGTGACACCACTCCGAGATGGTCACTCTCAGCATCCAGAAAAGTGTCTGAGCAGAAATTCTCAGAAATAGGTTTATTGGATAATATTTTTTACATGTGAATATGAGACTTGACCTCTTCAATAACTACATTTATCCAATCATTGTTGAAATTGAAAATTATTACAATATTTGAGAAGATAATGTTCCGATAATATGAAGCATCTCCACATTCTATAGTTGCAGTTTCTCAACTTCTGAATTTAAATTTTCCAATTCCGTAGCACAAGGCATAACGCTTTCTGCTGCGGAGGATAATGGAACTATCCTCTCCATTCTTTTCAGAAAGAGTAACTTTTTATTGCAATTGGATATATAAAACAGCGTCATTTCAAAAGTGGGCAGTTCCTATATCATCCAGAACTCATTAGATAGAATACGTAAAAAAACTAAGCACTTGGCCTATTTCACGACAACATTCCAGATATATTGCAATATCTAAATTGCATTCACTAGCTTAACTCTTTTTGGAATGAACGAATTGGGTAGGATTTGTATTCTTTCTATAAAGTACAGTATTCATTTGGTTTTCAAAGAGAGGACTTCTCTCTTCTTTTCGCGGCTTGTCCAGTCTCTTCAGTGAGAGTGCAAGTATAATTTTTTTTATCAGAAGCGATATTTCTCCTTAGTCTTTAGCTTAATACTGATGCTGAACAGATGTTAATGGACCCTTCACAGCTGATTGGAAACATCAGTTAAACTTTCTTATTCAAATGAATATGCAACTATTATGAAGTTTTTAATGTCAGTAAAATAATAAATATTGGTTAAAAAAGCTAAATGTACCTACTTGTATGATAAGTTAGTATTATATTAATTGTTAGTTTTTTATTTATTAGTTGCTGCACCTGCCATCTCCACATTGATTTTCCAGAACGTGATTTCCAAACCTCCCATGAACTCCAAAATGGTGTCGGACATCGAGTTATTATTTTAAACACGTGATTAAGCTGCGAAAGCATGATATTTACACAAGTTTTGCCGATTAGTCCCCCATGTACCGTACAGTGTGAAGTGAATGAAAATAAATTCATTTAGTTTTGTTCGTAAAACAGCAAGAAACTATCAACAGCTATCAACCAAGTGATAGGTACATATTTGAATTTTTTGTTTGAAACTGATTTCAAGTAAGTGTATCCAATATTTCATTCCATACAAGCTAAAATTTTAGCGCAAGAGATTCATTTGAATATTCTTGCATCAAAAATATTTGTGAATAATCAGTAAAAATACACCAGATATTATTAAAGTTAAAATTATCTTGGTATCACAATATTCCAAAACAAATTATAAACTTGTTCATTGAATTTGATTTTCATGGTTCATGGGAGAATAATTGCCTTATACTGTATAATATTTTGATTATGTTAGTTCTACTTAAAAACTATCAAGTTAAAATTAAAACCTAAGCTAGAGGTTTTTTTTTGTCATGAAAACTGTACAGCTAGGAGAAATATTGTTATTTTCAGATATATATTTCACAAGGTTTTAAAACTTATACTAATATGAAACATTACTATAGGGAAGATCTTATTCCGAGCGCAGTCTGTTATAAAACTATAAACATGTTTTTGGAATTACCACATCGTCGACTCAAAACAGATATTTGACTATTAGGAAGCCAAACTAAATTGAATTGACCAAAGATATTATCCCAATTTTTTATTATATTCCTAAGATTGAGTTTTTCAAACATACACGTAATAAATCAAATTTGTGGCCTCTTACTTTTGAAAAACATTAAAATTATCTGTCGAGTTCACTTTTCAGGAAATGTAAATACCTTTCTGAAAAAGAACTTGCAGAATTGCAGAATTACTGCTTCATTTTTTTATTTTCGTGAAGACAATATATAATAATATGCAATATACGTTGTTATACAGATCAGATCCACCATCAGCGAACATTTTAAAAAACATAACCCTCCGCCTATTCTGTGAGCTATTGTAAATTCTCTATTATCCCAATTTCAATTTAGTGTTGATATTTTGGTATTCTCCAAATATCAAAGAGAAAAAAGGTATCTTATCAGGTGCTTGCATTTTTTTTTCGTGGTTATGTTATTGTTTTTGGACTGGACTTTAAAATTGAGGATTAAGCAGCGAAGGATCATTCATCCTTGAATTTTCGGATAGATGACACTACATCTAGTACCTATCCTCAATCTTGTCAATATTTTTAATAGTTGGGTTGAGCACGAAAAAAAAGTTAGTGACATATATTTCTTATAAGATCTATTGATTCTTAAACTATTCTAATTTTTCATCACCCCAGCAGAAAAAAAAAGATTCTTCACTTCATCCTTATTCAAACCCTAAACATGGGTGGGTTATCTCACCCTCAAAATATTGTTTCAATTTTTTTCTCAACCATAATTTGAATTTAACATTTAAGTTTACGTAAAACTATTATTTTATTTTTGCACCGTGTGTTAACCGGACAATTATATCTCAGCTTCAGTTTTTTTAGACGTTCAAAATAAGTCGACAGCTACATGATTGGTGGCAGCTTCCGATATCGAAATGTTAGGTTTGTTCCAACTCGTATTTAAGGCTCGTTTTCATGCGACATAATAATGTCCTGACACTTTAAGTCATGACAATATGACATTTTTAGTGGTTGTTTTCATGTATTTAATGTCACGATTTTTGTATTTAATTAAAAATGGCGTCGAATGAAGTGATTGCGACTGCTGCACGGTTATTAAATTTAATTATAAGTGAAGAAAATGCACAAAAAAAAGGAAAATTGCAAAAAAAAAATCTGGGTTAGGTGATGGATCCAACCAAGAAATAAATTGGGTGCTTTTAACACCCTCATACGAGAACTTTCTGTAAAAGATCCTCCTAGCTTTTTGAATTTCAGGCGCATAGACCAGGCTATGTTTCATATTCTACTTGGGAAGGTTCAAACTAGCATTTTGCGCAATGTTTTTACGTCTGTAATCCCAGTTATAGCTAACAGATGTTCTTCCGTTTTGCTTCTTGCGATTCTATCTTTAAATTCACGTTTAATTTTGTTCCACAAACAAGGAATTCTCTCATATTCTTCCAAAAAGTGAACGATATCGAAAACAACACTTTTTTTTCCATTGTTTAACTTGTAAACCAATATTTTCAACCACACTTTTACACGCGTGCCGCGTAAAATTGATGCCACGTAGTCACGACAATGCGGTACTGCTGTTTTCACGAGGTTTGTTACGTGGAACTAATGTGAAATGTCACAAAAATATCAAAATAATTTTGATATCGCGACATTAATGCCACGGCGTAAAATTGTTGTCACGACAACGTGACAACGTGAAGTTTACATGTTATAAAATGCCATGGCACTAAAGTCGCGACATTGTTGTCACATGAAAACGAGCCTTTAGGAACGGTTCTGTATAGTAGGCAAACTCAAATTTGGTATGTACACATCAACTTTATCATCTCTGTTTTAAGGTACAGTTTGTATACCGTCCCAAGCAGTCCCAAGAACGATAAGGGAAGTTCTTAAAATCCACCGATAGACTCTATCGATAGATGTCTGTGATATGTCAGCTAAATGTCAGATAGAATGTAGTTGATCTATCGGTAGACGATTATAAGAACGTATTTGTTAGATTCTATGGTAGATTGAAAAAAATATAAAAAAGAAAGAAGATAAATTTGACAATCATTTTCATACCACCCCAGATAATTCCATTTCATAATCCATTTTTATTAACGAAAAATAAAAATGTATAAAATGTTCAACAAAACAAAACAAGTAACCTCAATAAATGAAGATTGTTAATTGTCATTGCGTATGATTGATAATTGTGCCATGATTGTGCATTCCCCATCCAAATACACCAGATTTATCGTGTCTCCATCCCGGTAGAACTGATGGATGTTCGATAGAACTATCGGTGAATTTAAGAAAGCTGGGATGATTCTATAGACCATCTATCGGTAAATTTAAGAACGGCTTTGGTAGACACCGCATTTACTAATAGATGTATCGGTAAATTTAAGAACTTGTCTATACTATAAACAGTTGGAACGCAAACAGCACTTGCGCGAACGATATCGAAAAAGTGTGAACAGAGTTCGGCAAAAGTCCGGGACCGGACAAATATCGCAAAAAATATAAATTTTTCGGAAAATCATTCAATACCACAAATTTTACTCCAACTTAAACTATAATTTAAACATATTTTGAAATATACAGGGTGTTCCAATAAAGTGTGGCGTATCAAAGTTATATTTTTTCTTATAGAACACCCCATATTTTATTGCATTTTCTGATTGCCCCTAAAAAATAAAAGGCTCCATTTTAATAGTTCCCTATACCTAAATACAGGGGGTTCCGAGCTATGCTGATTTTCT
>CAJUYI010003585.1:0-15652 GCA_910591695.1 Galerucella pusilla | reverse complement strand
CTGTATTTAGGTATAGGGAACCATGTTTTAGGTGCAATCAGAAAATGCAATAGAATATAGGGTGTTCCATAAGAAAAAATATAACTTTGATACGCCACACTTTATTGGAACACCCTGTATATTTCAAAATATTTTCTAATTATAGTTTAAGTTGAAGCAAACCTTGTGGTACAAAAATATTTTCTGAAAAATTTATGTTTTCTGCGATATTTGTCCAGTCCCGGACTTTTGTCCAAAGTAAAGCGCGTTAAACGGGTGTTTAAGCTTTTGTGATTAATTATGAGCAACCTTCAACAGCCAGGCAAATATTCCCATCTATTCAATTGTGATCAAATAACGAGAAAAGCTAAAAGTGAAGTTTTTTTACCAATTTATAAACTACATACGCACAAGGTCACATACATTTATTGTTAGAATCAGTCTTAGTAAAATTACCACTAAAAAGCATTCGTTAGTCTTTTCATTAAAACCTTTCACAAAATCAATAGTTACTGACCGACACAAGACTGTTCGTTGGCTTCTTGAGGATGCGAGAAACCCATTTCGCATTCGCATCTGAAGGAACCAGGGTAGTTAGCGCATTGGCCGTTTTCACATAGACTGGGATCGTTCGAGCATTCGTCTATGTCGTTGCAAGTGTAACCGTCACCTTTGAAGCCGGCGTCGCATTCACACCTGCAAAAATGTGTTAACGTCAAGAATAGAGAATTCTTTGGAGCAAAGCAGTACAACTTCAAATTACATGTGGACTATGCTTTAGTTTGACTGCAAGATTATCTTATGCTGCTGATAGATACTATTTGGTGAAAAAAAAGCTGCTTACATTTATTAAAATGGAAAATAAACACAAAAAAGTTTTAAAACACCATGTTTGAAGAAAATATGAGCACGAATTATTCACCCATCATCAGTAATTGAGTAACTGATCATGCTGCAAACTTATTAATAATTTAAGGATATTGTTTTTGATTAATCTAACACTTGAGCTGATCTTTTACGGAACCGTACTTGTCAAAATTCTTCATTGTGTGTTAGGCGATCCTGCTATAGTGTGTCGCAAGAGACTACCAACCAAATTATCTCCAAAGGTTTTGATAAAATGGTTACTTTATATCGGTGACAGAGGGCTTCTAACTACAAAATACTGAATTTATGGTGTTTGTTTTATTGGTTATGAAACCCACAACAAAGACTAGCTCAATTCAAGAAAGCAGACCAGGATTTAAACGTTTCATGAAGACAGCCAATCATTGCAAAAGGGATTTCTCAACATTTAATTGCATCCAGAGACCTTAGCTTCCAGATATATTGCAGAAAGTTAACAAGGGGGAATTACAAGTTTTTAAGGTTCCAAAAAAAGTGTGCAATGCTGATGAGATAAATTTTTCCAATTTGGAAAACCAAAATTACTTTACCTGTGAACAAAGGTTTCTATAAAGAATTAAATTAGATGGTCAGATGTAAGTATAAAAATTTTTTTACCTAAAAGATCCATCGTTATTGATACACTGTGCGTTTTGGTCGCAGCCTCCATTATTAGTTAGACATTCGTTAACGTCTCGACAGTGTAAACCGTTTCCTGTAAAACCATCCTGACATCGACATTGGTAAGATCCCTAAAAATAAACGTTTCCTGATAAACCATTTCACTCTTAATTTTTTTCACGAACTTACCGGGTTATTGATACAATCGGCATTTTCATCACAGTTGTAGGTCCCTAAGTAGCATTCGTCTTCGTCAGAGCATTGAGCTCCACCTTCCGGTTTCACGGAGTATCCTTCTTCGCATCTGCAGTGGAACGATCCAAGCGTATTTATGCACTCGCCGGCTCCACAAATGTTCGGCTTTTGCTTGCATTCATCTATGTCTGTCGAAAATCACGTTAATTAATTATTTAGTAGCTAGGAAACGGAAGATAATGAGGAGATTAAATCTTTGGAAATATCTAGTAGGGCTAAAACAATCAAATATCTTTTACTCCAACATTACTTACCAATACAAGAAGTTCCACTAGGTCCAGGTAGCAAACCTTCAGTACAATGACAAATATAACTTCCGATTGTATTCGTACATCTTCCACCATTACAAATTCTTGTATTTTCTTTACACTCATCGATATCTGCGCAGGATTTTCCATCGGGATTTAGGATATAACCGGTACTAAGAAAGATCGAACAATAAAAATAGTTATTTGTTCCAGACAGTAAAGCACAAGACTAAATAACTGTCACTTGAGTTTCACGTATATTCCAATAATCGTAAGGGATAATCAAAGTTTTTTTGTTAAATTTCCCTATTTTTTGGTTTATTTGGTAGAAGAAAAAAAGTTGTGTGTCACACTTGCAGAAAACGCTTCAGCAGCCATTAGCTATCAGCTGTATCGGGCTGCTTAAGCTTATTATCTACCCGTGCTACACGATATACTATTATTGATATTTACATAAGAAGAAACTTATTTTTACGTACCCGCAAGTACACGAAAAGCTGCCGGGTATGTTAACACAAATATCGTCACAGGGTTCGTCATCACACTCATCGATATCTAGTAGAATAAATCAATTTAAGATTGAAATTCAAACAGATTAATAATGTTACCTTCACAGTGAGATTTTTGACCAGTTTGGCTATAACCTTCGTTACATATACACTGATAAGTTCCCATCATATTTTCACAAACACCATTCGAGCAGATTCCACTTGATCTGGAACATTCATCGATATCTTTGCAAGATTCTTTATCCGGTGACAATTCGTGACCCATGGGACATTCGCATTTATAGGATCCTTCGGTATTTACACATCTACCTCCTCGGCAAAGACCGGGGTTTTCATCACATTCATTGATATCTAAAAAACAAAAAAATCTTTAATATTTAATCAAAGCGTCATTTTTTGTAATCAATAATATCTTCTTCTCATTTGTCCAAAATTCCTAAGATTATATATTATCAGCACCATTTCCAAACACTTTGAGCAAGCTTTCAGCATTTCCGACGACTGTTGATAAAACAATATCAAAAAGGTCTAAGCCATTTGCTAGGATTGTCTTTGAACAGCGAGCAGTTCCATCGCGAGTCTGGGCTTTGACCGATATTATGTTCAGATATTGTTATGTGCAGCTTCTTCGCGCATACGACTGCAGCTTCTAGACTTCTAGTGGGTTCTTATGTGAAACGGAGTCTATCAACGTATTTGAATGACTAATGACTAGGTTGGTTAGTATTGTACGAATATTTAACCAATATAGGTAACACTTGACTACAATAGAAAAGATCAAATCAACTCACCCATACAAATTTGCATTGGCGCCATAGTCCTGTATCCTTGGTTACATTCACAAATAAAGTCACCAGGAGTATTTTTGCAAACCCCATTACCACAAACGTTTTCCGTTGTTAAATTGCACTCATCGATATCTGTGAAAATAATTTGAATATATTAAAGCCACCTTCGAATTTTTAAAATCAAATAAACACCAAAATTCGTTAAACTTTTTATTGAAGTAGTAAGCTTATAGCGAGGAACAAAATATGATTAAAGTTCTGCTAAATAATGAAATTTTCTCACCTATACATTTAATTTTGTTATCATCATAATCATATCCTTTATTACATCGACAACTGTACCCGCCGATAGTATTTTTACACCTTCCGTTTTGGCATATCCCCGGAAAATCCGTGCATTCGTTGATATCTTTTTTATCCAAATATCCCAATCCTTTAGGACAGAGCTCGTTAAAAGCAGCAGTTCCTTGTCTAGGACACTGATCGCAGCGCTCGCCCCAAGCTTTACCGATCTGCGAGCAGCAGCAGAGACTTTTGTGAAAGTAACCATCGATGGGGGCTAAACATTTTCCGTGTTTGTATTTGGTGAAGCATTGCTCTTCGCGTATATCCAAACATTTCGTTCCTACAAATATTTATAAAGTAATTATAAAGAGAATAGTTTGAGGAATTTCACTTACTGGTTTCATCTAACGTTAATCCAGGTGGACACGTGCAAGTAAAACTTCCATCGGTATTAACGCAAGTACCGCCTCCTCTACATATATCTGGGTTGAGACCGCATTCGTTGATATCCGTACAAGTTTTTCCGTCGGTTTTCGCGTAACCTTTTTGACAATCGCATTCGTTTCTGTTGCATCGTTCACAAGGAGAACCCCAAGCTACTCCTACCGAGCAACAGCATTCAGAGCGTCTGCTTAATAGCGGTAAATCGTTTTCGCAGCGACCTCGATTCAAAGTAGTCCAGCACGAGCCTTTACGGTTATCTAGAAAAGAAAAAATATGATAAATTAGAAATAGTTTCCATTATTCACTTTAAATTTTGCTCTTGATACCACCAAACTATTTTCCAGATTTTCTAATTTTTAAGCAGAGGAATTTTTCTCCAAAATCTGGAGAAAAGAACCAAAAGTAAAGCTCACAATGGGATTTGTAACGAAAAAAAAAACTAAAATATAGACCAGGCAGACCGAAAAACACGTGGGTAATAGGAAAAATATCTGACATAGAAAACAGGCACTTGAAAAAGAGTCTGAATTGGTTCAAAATTAACGATAATGACAAATATTCGTACATAAATGAGCAAACTCTTCCCAAAGTCAATGTGGATTGGCACCAACTGTGTAGTTAAAACGATTCGCTACATAAGTTTTCTTCGCCAGTGGACTCGTGACTTGCGTTGCAATCGATGTGTGAAGCAGTATTTTATACCAACTAGGTCTTTTTTTCTTTCGGGAGTCGTTCTTGTGACGGAAACACTGCAGCGTTGGCTTATTGTACTTTACTCCCACATAAATTATATCTACCCAGCCATTCCCATAACTTAGAGTAGACGATAGGTATATGTCAACTGGATGCTTGCCATATACTTCAGACGGCATATTGGCCTCTATAAAGATTGTCTGTCTCCTGCAGTCCAATGCCTCACAATCAGACAAGATATGAGTTACGCTCTTGATCTCCATACCACAAAGTCTGCAGCTGAGATCCTCGTTATAAAGCCTTATTTTATGCAGGTCGTCTTTTACCGGGACATGAACCGTTAGATAACCTGTGATAATTTTCAGCTCATTCCTACTGATATTTAGTATAGTTCTTCAGTTCGTATATGTCACCTATAAACGTCTTACTGTGTACCTGCATTTACTGGGATCTAAAAGATCTATTGTGCCTCCTTACTTCTACTTAGTTTCTGAGGAGAGTCTCAGAAACTAGTAGTTCCTTTAGTCCTATTTCCCGGAGGAAGTTTAGGATATCTGCAAGCTTCAACTTGGGTAAATGTTCCTCTTCTATCCAGTAATCTCCCAGGTGCTGTGCTCTAGGATACTGAAGTGCTGTGCAGTTGGAAAGTGTGTGGATGTCCATACCACAAAATCTACATTCTTCTTCCTCCACTATTTTGTGCTTTTAGAGGTGCTCATTCAGGCGACAATATCTCGTTAGGATCCCTGTTAGCGCAGTTTTACTTTGACTTATGCATTCATTTAATCTCAACAGGTTGTAGTCACCCAGAAGAATCTTTGATTGAATAAGCCCTACTAGATCTTTCCAATGGTCAGATCTGCTCTTTTTCTCGGCTTTGCTAATTTCTTCCAATATTACCTACAATTGGGTCTGATTCCGCAAAAGGGTTCAGGTGTGATGCCTTTTGGTCAAAACAATAAGTTTTAATAATACTTAATTAAAAGACATAAATTCCCTTGAAGCTAATTCCAATAAATCATGAATCGTTATATAAATAAGAATTAGGAAGGTTGCACGTACGAATTCAAGTTCAGAGCGTGAAATAAACATAAATGGTATTATTTATATTAACTTATGATGAACTTGACTCGTTGTATAAATATGCTAACGATAGTGTTTTAAGAGGCATTCTAATTATCGATTCTCATTATAATTATGATTACCATTACTATTAATATTAGTGTTAGTAATAAGTAGTTTAATGTATAATAGTAAGTTAAAGTAAAAAACAAAACTTGTCCCAGTGCTACAGGTAGTTCCCAAGTAGCACATACATTTCCTTTTGAAACACAATTATTATATACCTAGTTTATTAAAGCGTCTAGGTTACTTTTTTATTATATAAAAGTTTTATTACTCGCAAATTTGTTGCGGAAGCAAAAGCATCGTATAAATAAGTCACAGAAATGTCATTATGATAAATTAATATAACAGTCGTAAGCCTTGAAAAAAAAATACACTCCAACATGTTTATAAAATAATGCTTATAAAACTATTTTATGTAAACACAAACTTATTTTATAATAGGTTTATAGCAGCTTTCAGAAACATTTATAAACGCGTTACAAAAATATGACTTATTGTTTTAATAAAGTTTTATTAATATATTTTGTAATTGTTTTCATGACAGTTTTATAAAATAATGTAGGTTACGCAATACTCATGTTTCATAAATGATTTTTAATAAATCATAAATCAATTATAAAAGTGTTAAGTAAACTTTATAAAGCAGTTATAAAATTAACCTAACTATTAGGTAGGTACTATACCCATAAATTGGCACCGAAATTTTTTAAAAGCATGTCTAACGAATGGAAAAAAAAGGAGTGGATATTTTAAAAGAAAATTAAAACGTAATAGAGAAAGGGCTTTAGAGTCCAGTATTTCCACAACTCTAGCTAATAGCAGACCAGTTCAGTCACTTTTGGTGGAATGTGATTCATTATCTGTACAGGAGGATCTTACAAGCCCTTTGAAAGAGCTTCATAATCAGTCTATCCATAATATTATTTATGACTCAAGTGACGAATGTGACGATGATGATGTTTTTCCTTACTTCGCGCAGAATGCCGAACAATAAACAAAAAAACAAAATAGGTTATATTCTTCGCGCGGTATTTTTCTGGTCCGTTCTTTCGTTCTTAACGCCTAGTTCCACTTTCAGATTATTCTGAATTCGGAGCAATGTCTTTTTATGAAGGAACACATGGAATGAAAAGAGTGCGATAGAAATTCGATTGACTCTGATTACTCTAGAACACCTAGACGTAAATGAACGTGACTAGACGAACTCGCACATTGTTTGAAGTGGTAACCATAGATAACATGTGGTAACGTCTTCTGTGGAAGTGGTTTGAAGACGGAGGAAAGAAAGCGATGTTGTAAAGTTTCAAAATTTTCTGTAACCTTAACTATTTACTTTCTTCCTCGTATTTGAATCTTAAATTTTCAATTCAATAAATAATAGTAATAAAATAAATACGACACCCTACTAAAAATATGCTTATAATTTATCGCTAAATAATGATATAAAGAATTATTGCCTTTCACATGATTATAATATGTAATTGATATGTCAAATTAGAAATAAATGTAATAACAATTTAGCTCACATAAGAATAATTTTCGGAAAATAGCTAGATTGGATAATAAAACATCTAACATCTAAAACATCATTAATCTAAACTTTAGAAGTGAGTATAATCGTACCTACCCACCAATCTATAGGAAATAAATAAAAATTTTAAAATCAACTTTAACCCTATATTATTATAATGTTTATTTTTCAAAATGTTTAAAAGACTTACAACTCTTAATTATGGCAACAAAGCAATATGACATTTCTTTTATATTTTATTATTATTTTGTTATGTGTATCCGGATTACTTTATAAAATGAAATTATTTTATAAGTGCTTTCTTCATGACAAAACTGATTTATTAGTTGACGCCATAGTTTTTAGCGATATTTTAGCTTCACTGCATCGAAATATCATTAAACAAAATAATTTTAAAGAGTTACCAACATGAATTGAATATTTTTCAATAAATAAACACATTTCCTAAAGTATACAAGGTAAAACTGCTAACATTTTTGATTTTTTATTTTTTACATAAAATTTTAATTCATCAAAAAATCTAAATATTTGTTGAAACGGCGGCGCGTAAATTTTTTACCGCAAATATATATATATTCTATCAGTAAAGTCACCTTGGTAAGTAAAATTTGGTTGAAGGAATCTTTAAAATCTTTTAATACCTATATTTTTTGTGTCTCCATCTTAAAAGAAATGGCCATATCAGATGTGGCTCTGGAACCATGCATACATTCTAAATATTTAGTGAAATTTATAAGTATAAGCCAAAATGACTTTTATTACAGTTATAAAATAAATATGTCTAGGATTAGCAAAAATGCTATAATATTTAGTTAAAAACATGTGTCTCGAAAATATTCATAAAATTTTAATACAACAGTTATATTAAAGCTTTGTAGATATACTTAAGAAGGTTAAAAAATATTTATAAAACTGTTTTATAATTAGTTATAAAATTGACATAATTGTGTTGTATAAGATATTTTAAATTATTATGTAGCGTATATATATCTGTTATATAAGTATTTTTATGATTAATATTACGACTCTTAGTCGACAAATATGTTTTATAATCCTGGGCTCTTTTCGTGTTTATTGGTGTCATATAAGTGTTTATAAAATATTTTAAAGCAAAAATTGTTATTTTAAAAATTATTATGTAGTAGTTTATATAACTCTTATAAATGAATTTTTGTTACTTGGGTTGTTTTATTCCTGTAAGATGACCCATCGAGTGACCAGCAACACCACCTATTCAGAGGCCCTTCCACACCTATAATCTACCAAGTATCCATCGACGATACATTCATTACACAGGCCTCCAGAAAGGTATTTCAGTTCCCCTCTTTGCTAGTTATTCTGCTTTTCCATTTCCTTCTATTCCAGTGTGTTCTGTAATCCATAGTAAGGTGACTATTGTTCTCGCCTAGTTCATTGAGTTTGTCTAGGCATTCCCACACCATTTTGGAACTGGTAACACAAGAACTCAGTGCTTTAATGGCTGCTTGACTATCCGACATTATAATCCTGCTTCACTGTAATTATAACATCAAAGGCGTTCCACTACAGTGCTGGATCGACGCCCATTATTGTATACACTATTGTATATAATTTTTCTTGTTAGATTGTTAATATAGAATAGGGCTTGACCGTAAAATAAAATAAATGAATAACTTAAATTGAATTAGGAGAAGTTTAACAATTCAAACGGAGAAGAACTCACCAATACATATTCTTCCAGTATTGTCCAGTACAGATCCCGGGTCACATTCGCATTTATAAGATCCATGTGTGTTAACGCAATCTCCATTGAAGCAAGCCTCTGGACCCAACTCTCTACATTCATCGATATCTTCACAAACGAAATTCTTAGTATTCATCTGAGTTCCCGTAGGACAAATGCATTGAAAACTGCCGGGAGTGTTTCTGCATTGACCACCGCTACACACCTTTAAAATCGATCTAACAATTCATAATGATATATAAATGAAGATGAGACGGAAAGAGAAACAGGAACTTTAAGAAAGTAGTTGATATGAGAAAAAAAGTGAATGGTAAATAATTTTTCTACTTACCAATGACTCTACTTCGCATTCGTTGATGTCCGTACAGATCTTCCCACTTTCATCTACTTCGAATCCTGGATTGCAAATGCATCTGTAGCTACCGATAATGTTTTCGCAGGCTCCATTTAGGCATATGTTTGGATTTTGAGCACATTCGTTTATGTCGTTACCATCGAAAGTAGAACCTGAAATAATTCGTTACCACCATATTACCCCGATCTAGTTTCTAGTGATTTCTCAATTTACCAAACGAAGAATGATTCAACGAAATAACATTTTAACTCTAGCTACGAAATTGACCGTATTATGCTATATTTTGTTGTTTAAACCAGCAGTTCCACTCGATATAAATTCAAGTGATTTTTTGTTGGACAATATTTGGATTGTCGGATAAAACGGGATATCAGCAAATATTTAAAAACAAGCGAAGCCATCTGGCAACCAGGGGTGTAATTCGGTAAAAATAACGTTTGTTTAAATATAGTAGGCGATTCTTCGTGTTCTGTGGTAAGTGGCAGCTGGCAGTTTGAAAAAGTGTGGTTATTCTATTTAGTTTTATCAGCAGTTAATTAGTTGTTTAAACAAGCAAAATAAATAACAGTAAGAATTTTCCAATATTCTGTAAACATTCAATTATATTTTGTTGAATTTGAGCATATGATAACCAGTTTTTTTCAAAAACATTTTAACAAAACATTTTAAATCGTGCAGTCGGGCAAAATGGGATACCAAGCGGTCGGGTAAAATTAGATACTATCCCGTTTTGTCCAACGAAAAACGGTATAGATTTTATAGAGGATTTAAAATTTTATTTTTTTACAGGCCTGCTACAAGATGGGGAAAAATAAGAGAACAACCGATCGCCAGGTGGTGGAAGAGGTTCTCGAAGAAAGAATGGGTTACCTTAAGGCTTCGAAACAATTTGGTGTAGGACAACTATTGAAGACCGAGTAAAAAAGATGAATAAAAATGGGTCTCTCGAATGATTAGATGCAGCAAAAAAGGGTCTAGGGTTTTCTCTGCCGAGCAAGAAGAAGAGTTGGTGCAACACATATTGTGTATGAAATCGCAAACTAAATTTTGAAGAAAAAGGATAGGGATCAAGAAAGAAAAAAATAGAAAATGTACCACTAAGTTGAGAAAACAGAAGAAAGAAAATAAAAATAAGGACAGCAGTTCAGAAGATGAGAAGCTTGCATTTATTGTACAGAGCTGTATTCTAAATCCAAGGCGAACTGTCGACTTTGGGCTCACGAAGCTTGTGCTGGGGTGGAGATTGATGGTGAGCCGTACTCATGCGATTTTTGTCGGTATTAAACTGTTAATCTGTTTTTTATATCAAAAATGAAATGCATAATGTGTTCGATTTTCAAGTTCGATAAATATATTTCACTTTATCTTTTTTATTCATATTTAAATACCATCCCATATTAACCGACCAGGAGGGCAAAACATGATACATTACCTTTTTTGAAAAATATAACTTTTTCTATAGTATCGTCGAGATATTTAGAAATAACCATGCTTAAACATGGAAAGGGGTCAATGAAAATGTTACAGTGAAAAAACCGTAGATATCCATAGCTTGCTTATGGAGTGTCGGGTCAAAAAACGTTATTTATCCCGTTTTGTCCAACTCTCCTCAACTAAGATTGTCGACTTATGCTTCAAACCGGAAGAAAATAGCGATCTGCTGTTTCATCCACCCTATTCATCCAATATATCCTTTTGTTATTTTACACACCACATAGGTAAAACTAGACGTAAGTTAAAATTTACCCCATATCATCTTTTATATTGACCAATTCTGGCTCCCTCTGATTATTTTTTTAATATTTTCCGTAATACTTGAATAATTATTAACTGATAGTTTTTACATACCTGGTCCATGTGGACATAACAGATCGAAGTCGGTGGTACCAGGCATTGGACATGGCTGGCAAGTAGTTCCCCATCCCATCGGTTTTCCAGAAATTATGGTGCAACAACAACAGCTGGATTTAGTAACTGCCGTCGTCGAAGGGTTAAAACAGAGTCCGTCTCTGTATTCCTGGTAACAAAGGTCTCTGCGTATGTCTAAGCAGGATCTTCCATCAGGTCCTGACAGAAAGAAATGTAATAAGCTGTTGATGCCAATTAAAATCTATTAAAGTAATACCATCTACTTTTTCATTTAAATATGTATTGGAATGATACACACTTGGTATTATTCTGATGAAAAAAAATCAGACCGAAATTCGATGTTTTTCTGGAAACCTTGATAACAACCTTCTCATCAGTTGTGCATATGAATCAGTAAATCTTCCTGGTAGATCTTCTATGAATTTTATGAATAGGTTATTATTCTTTACAGTGGTATCTCAATGATTTAGATCAGTATAATTACCTAAGCTGAATCCAAGGTGACATTCGCATCTGAAACTTCCTGGAGTATTGAAACAGTTACCAAATTGACATGGATTGTTGATACACTCGTCTATGTCGGCACAGTGTCTCCCATCAGCTCCAAGGCGATAACCCGAATCACAAACACATCTGAAGGAACCTTCCATGTTGATACATTTACCATGATCGCACATTCCTAGAATGAAAACATTCGGTTAATGCCAATATTTAATTTCCTTAATAATATCTGTGTATAGGGATTGCTTAAAAGGTCCCTTTGAATTTATTGAAATATGTCTTTAACTCACCTGTTGCAGCACATTCATCCAAGTCACTGCAGAATGTGTTATCGCTAGACTCAACGAAACCAGGTAGACATGCGCAAGTATAAGACCCAGGTGTGTTTTGACATCTTCCATTCAGACATATCCTTGGATTCTCATAACATTCATCGACGTCTGAAACAATTTCATATTCATATTCACACAAAACTTTTTTTGGCTGGAAAATTAATTACTTCATAAATGATTAAATTGAAAAAAACTCTTTGTTATGCTACAAACGTTCTCAAGTGAAAACTTTAGATCAATCTAGGTCAGGGGATGAAGTTAAAAAAATAACAAAACTTCGCAACTTTTTCGTCCAGCATCGATTTGCGTAAAAATTTGGGCTGAAGCTTATTTCACCTTCTAGTTCATATTATCATTCTATATTATGCTAATGGGCGCTGATTATTTTTAGTGGTGAAAACTACCCCCTTTTGTAAAAAATTATAAAATAATATTGTGAACCTAAGGGGTCATCCATAAATTACGTCACACGTTAAAGGGGGGGGGGGAGAATATCACCAGAATGTGACGTGTGACAAGGGGAAAGGGGTGGTCAAAAACTTTGTGACGTTTAATGTTGTTGAAATTTAAAGTACTAAAACGCAAAATTTAAATGTGAATAAAAAAATCCAAAAATTTTCGATCTCGAGTTTATGAAAGATTACTTAATGAAAATATGTAAAAGATGAAATTACCTGTTTTCTTTTAATTATTTTTAAATACATGCATAAAATTGAAAAATGTGTGACGTCACATCAGGGGGGAGGGTTTCTAAAAATGTGACAACCTGTGACAAGGACGGGGGGAGGGGTTAAAAAGTCCTAAAATTCGTGTTACGTAATTTATGGAAGGCACCTAAAAAGGGGTGAAATTTGGTTTGTATTGGTTGAATAATTTTGGATATCATATCATAATATTTCAACTCTTAACAATCAACTTTTATTGTGATTTTATTCAAGAATTATATTGTTTAAAATATGTACCTATAAGTTCATTTTGCAATTAATTAACTAAAATATTCTATAATTTTTGCTCAAAAAATGCAAAGTTTTCCGGTTATTTAACTTTGAATCATTCAAAAAAATATAACCATTATCATACCGTTTCTCGGTTCGTATTGATAGTGGAAAAATTGTAGATAAGAAATTTTGTTTGATTTTTTTAAAGTAACAATTTTCCTGTCAAAAGTTTTTTTGATAAAATACATATTCCTCGAGTTATTCGCAAAAACGTTTTAAAATCGTTGATTTTTTTGTTGAAAAGCTGTTAATTCCAAGCGCGAATAACTCGAAAAATATAAGTCTCGCGAAAAAAACCTATAAACAAGAGACACCTCTCTTTTTTGTAACATTCATTATTACTAAATTAACAACAGCTTTGGCTGTTAATAATAAAAATTGACGTCCATGCTTATATTTAGAACAGTAGACTATAAAGGATAAAAATGCCTACCTACATTTGAAAATTAAGGAGGTTGCCGCCAACTGCAGTGCACATGATTTTTTTTTCAAAGGAGCCGTCCCTTCGCCGGTACCACCTCAGCCTCCTGGGCTTATTGTGGATACTCCTAGTGCTCTGACTACAACCTATTCAGCCAATCCGTTCCCTGTATTAGCTCATACAGGTTCTTTGTTGGTTGGTTGTAGAAGTCTTCTGGAGTCATTTGGGTTCTGCTATACAGTTTCTGCTTTCTGTGGTCCAGCGACTCACAGTTGCATAGTATATGCAGAGCTGTTTCGGTATCCTTTTTGCATCTTCTGCATGTGAGGTCTCCGTTATACAGCCCTATTTTCTTTAGGTGCTCCTTTGTGGGAAAGTGTCCCGTAAGAATCCCCGTTATGGTGCGTAGTTTATTCCTGCTCATTGAGAGCAGTTCTTTCGCTACTTTATCCGATGGTTTTTTAATGAATTTCTTCCCATGTATTTGCCTGGTCGTATTCTTCCAGTGTTTATTGTGTTGTTCTTTCACCCACCCTTTTAACCATGACCTCGTTAAGCATCTGGGGATGCCCACAGCAGGTTCGGGTTGGTTCATCAGAGTTGACGATCCTACTCTTGCGAGTTCGTCAGCTTTTTCATTGCCTGCGATTCCTTTATGACCTGGGACCCACTCCAGTGTTACACTGTTCCGAGTCGCCAGTCTTCTAAGTTCTTCGCCGCATTCCAATACTAGCCGAGATGACACCCTATAGCTCTGAAGTGCTTTAAGGGCAGCTTGACTGTCACTGTAGATCCTGATCTGCCTGTTGTTGTAGGCTCCCATATTATTGGCCCTTGCACATGCAAGTATTGCATAGACCTCTGCTTGAAATACAGAGGCGTATTTTCCTAGCGAGACGATTCCTTCATATTTGCTCGTCTTGCTGTATATGCCCGCTCCAGTGCCGAGTTCATTTTTTGAACGTCTGTATACCAGATCAGTTCATTCGCTCTACTAAGTGGTGGTGCGTTCTCTTCCTCAAGCTCCTTTCGATCTTTGATGACAATCTCGAAGTTCTTGCGAAAGATATATCTGTGGCCTGTTGGCATTTTGAAAATGTCATCATCCACATGCCTTATATCTGTGTCCTCTCCCATGTGCCACGTCATGGTCTGATGCTTTTTCCAGTCGGATTAGTGCCTGTTAGTGCGCATGATTACATCATAAATAAATTATTAACACCTTAAGAGTTGCATACATTTGATTTTATTTATTTACTTATTTATAGTTTCAAGGTTTAGTGACCTAAATTTAGGATACTAGAAAAATGGCTAAAACTTGTGATTGATAATTACAAACGGGCTTTTTAGACAGCAACAACATGAAGAATTGACACTGATAACTTGAGTAAACTCCAAAAATCACCCTTATGATCTGCAAATCTCGTATCTCCGAAGTAAAAGAAAATATTGTAAAACAAAAAAATCTCCCACCTGTACACGCATATCCAGTGGGTGACAATTTAAATCCAGGCTTGCACTGACATTTGAAACTTCCATCCATATTGATACATATCCCGTTGGTGCACATTCCTATCTCAGAGCACTCGTCGTGGTCCGTACACATGGACCCATCAGGAGAAACATCAAATCCCGGTGGACATAGACACGAAAAACTACCAGGAAGATTAGTACATCGACCATTAATACATTTCCCTTCTCTGCATTCGTCAATATCTAAAAAAAATTCAATTAGTCAGTTCAAATACGTGTTTAAAAGTAACTTACCTTCGCAGACGTTTTCCCGGTTCAATCTGTTTCCAGGATCGCATAAACATTCGTATCCTTGAACGGTATCGACGCATTTCCCTTGTCCACATATTTCCGGTCTTAGGATACACTCGTTCACGGTGATTGTTCCCACTTGGTTAACACCAGGTATGACACCAGGTTTTAGGTCGAAGCTACCGTCCGGATGAAGGTGTGTAAGATGTGATGGTGCTTCACAAAGTCGTCGGTGCTCATCTACAAAAATTAATAATAATAATATTGTATATTCAGACAAGGAGGAGTCTTATCACCCCTTCTGTGGAACATAGTTCTAGACA
>CAJUYI010003584.1:0-22513 GCA_910591695.1 Galerucella pusilla | reverse complement strand
AAAGCTACTGTGTTAGCGAAACGCGTCACTTTATGTTTAAATACAATGTAGATTTAACAAAATAAAATTGTTTGATTTCATAACTTAATATCGGAATTATTATCAAAGTAATTCAGAATTATCATATATTTCTCCATCAAAGTGTAATTCTTTAGAAATAGTTAGTTTCATCCATAGAATCAATATAAGTATATTCCACAAAGCAGGGGCACGGAGTAAATTCAGTTTTTTGAAGTAAATTGGAATATTGGAACATAAAACTCCACCCGATTTAAACAGAATTTTTAGTTGAGATTACCTTTAGACCGGATAGAAAAATTTCGCAATAAGATGAAAGCTCCAAGCTGGGAACTGAGTTGATTTTCAGGTCCACCATCTAAATACAGTAATCTTATTGCATACCGACTGTTTAATGAGAGACTTTGCAACGAATGACGATTTCCATCCACCTAAGCGTTTAACTTTTATTAAACAGGGTGGTCCTCAAGTACCTAATTGTATATAAAAGTACAGTATAATCTTCACTGCAAAATATTGCGATTCAAATCAACTAGCCTTCATAAAATGTGGATATTAAAAGAGATAAAGGGTGTTAAACATTAAACTTTAATTTCTGCTTTTTACTTGTATCATTTATTTTGAACCATTTTTTTTGTTTTTACCCTATAAATTTTAGAAACTAAAAAATCTGTGAACCGGTGAATGACGTTTTGAGTTGACATGAAAATAATAAAAAATAATTGTCGAAAGTTGAATTGCGAATTTCCTTTGCATCAGCGACATAATTTTTCAGGCGTCCTCAAAAACATTGGAGCCGTCTTAAGCCGGCCACATTTAGTCCTATTTATCCGTTGTGAGGAATTTTTCAGTTCAATTTTGACGACATCATGCCAAGTGAAAAGGCATCGGGGACTGTTAAAAAAGTGTACAATACGAGACTGCGTGTACGAGCCCAAACCGAAGGCAGTCAGAGAGACGTAAGGGGCGTTGTTGATAAAAGTGATGTTCAACAACATGAAATTTTTGACAAAATCAAGCTACAGAAAAATATTCAAAATGAAAGAGCAGACGAAAAAAGCAATGCACAACCTGAAAATCATAAAAAAACGGTCAGTACGATTCTATGACCCGAAAGCTACCTTTACTAAATTAGGGTGGGTTATAAACGGGCAAGTGTTAAAAGGTGAAGTAGAAAGTTTTAATTTTCATATCTGTGGAAAAAATGTTGCAGATGATTGTTTATTGTACTCATTGGTCAAATAATCTTCCAACCTTAATGCTTCATTTTCTGAAAATAATCACTACTTTATGTCAAACGAAGAAAAGTTTGCCTTATCGATTATAAAGGAGAAAATCCGTATAATAGATAATCGTTTAGAGACAGGGTTATTGTGGAAAAGGATTAATATAATTATGCCTGAAAGCTGTCGCTTTCAGTCAGTTGGAATGCCAAGAGCGAAAAATGGATAGAGATCCAGAGTTTGCAGAGGCTTATTGCCAAAAAATGGAAGATTACCTATCAAGAGGTTATTTGCGACCAATTAATAACGGAGAGCAACGACAAAAATCTGGTATCTGCCATATTTCGAAGCTTTCAACCCCAATAAACCTGGCAAAATGAGATTAGTCTTTGATGCCGCAGCAAAGTCGCAAGAACTGAGCTTAAATGACATGCTATTGTTGGGGTCAGATTTGTTGACACCCTTGGTACAAGTGCTCTGGACCTTGAGACGAAGAAAAATATCTTTCTGCGAAAATATAGCAAGTGAAAATAATAAATGAAGACCAACGAGCACAACGCATTTCATTGTGTGGACTCGACAAATTAAAAGAACCCTCTGTATACCAAATGTAGGTAACGAAGTTCGGTGCAACATGTTAGCTCAGTATGTTAAAAATAAAAATGCTTTAGAATTTCGAGAAAAATTCCCGAACGCTCCGCATGCTATAGTCAACAAACATTATGTGGACGATTACCTGTTGACATGAGGCAAGCTTAATTAAAAGATTTCAACTCAAATTCTAGTTCACCTATTTATTGAACGAGTTTTGGGGATTCAGTGGGATCCGGAGATCAATAATTCTGCTCCCACAAAGCGCGAGGTACTAACAATAGTTATGAGCGTTTTCGATCCTTTAGGATTCTTAGACAATATAATAATCCAAGGTCGAATATTATTACAAGAAATTTGGCGCAAAAAAATTGACTGGGACGAACAAATCTTGTCCAATTCAAACACAACTTGGTAATAATGTATAGAAGAGATACATCATATAACTAAGATTAGAATACCACGTTGTTGTGAGCTATATGAAGAAATAAAGGCAGATCCAATACTGGGAATGCCAACGGATCAGATTGCCCCACAATATAGCTTCAAAACCGACTATACAGTTTACATCCCAGAGAGAAAGGACTGGGAAGCAGGGCCTCCTATAACAGCGAATTTCAACTGGTATACTGAAGGCTCGAAAACAGAATACGGAGTAGGAGCTGGAATATATGGGGTACAAGAGAAGATCACGATCTCTCTAAGCCTATGGAAACATGCTGCTCTCTTTCAGGCAGAGTTAATGGCGGTGCATTGCTGTGAAGAAGAGTTGCTGTGAAGAATCGTCATCTACTCCGACAGCCAAGCAGCACTTGAGGCGATACGCTCGTATAGGCTAACATCAAATCTGGTGTGGGAGTGTCGCAAGGCACTCAACAGACTAGGTAGTCATAATAGAGTGACCCTAGCCTGGGTACCAGGCTCCCAAGGAATAAATGGCAATGAAAAGGCCGATGAATTGGCCAAGCAAGGAGCAACGGAGGTCATGATAGGGCCAGAACCTTACTGGGGAATTGCTAAATGCCTAAGTGAAGAGAATATCCACAAATGGATAAACAACCAGGCGTTGCGCTGGTGGTATGAAATCCCAGGACAAAGGCAGGCAAAATTATTCTTTAAAAGCTCCTCGGCCAAACTGTCACACGACTTACTATGTCAAAGTCGAGAAACGAAGAGGATGATGGTGTGAATGCTGACCGGACATTGTAGGCTGCGGAAACATATGCACATTATATGGCCAGGCAGATGACAGCCTATGCAGGTTCTGCCAGGAAAAAGACGAAACCGCGGGGCACATACTCTGTGAGTGCGAAGGCCTAGCAAGGGTGCGGTTTCACCTATTCGGAGAAGAAAAACCGAGGGCAGAGAGCTACGCAAAGGAGGCGGTATCCAGGCTATTAGGTCTAATAAAAAGAATAAAGCTAGATATTGAGCTCTAAATATAGGGAGGACCACAATAGATCTGCAAAGGTCGCAGTGGGATAGGACAAAGAGCCACTCCAATTCTAATCTTATCTAATCCAATCTAACCACGTTGTTATTCGCCTGAAATACCTTTTGCTACATCTGTTCAGTTGCATGCATTTTCTGACGCTAGTTTTGAAGCCTATTCATCTGTTGTTTATCTAAGGATAAAAAGTTGTGCGGGTATGGACGTGGCATTCTCATCTGCAAGAAGTAAAGTTACCCCATTGAAGGGAATGACAATAGCTCGTCTTGAGTTGGAAGCTGCGGTTGTGAGTACCTGGCTATTCAGTGAATCGCATCAAAAATGCTTCGGAAATACAAATTACTGATATAATTTCCTGGACTGACTCCCAAATTGTTCTTGCTTCTGACAAAAATAAATTCAAGCAATTTGTAGCTAATAGAATTCAAAAAATTTTAGAACTCACGGATAGAACTAGCTGGCGTTGGGTACCCACCAAGATTAACTTTGCCGATGAAGCTACGTTTTAAAGAAATTAATTGTTTATATTAAAATATTAATTGTTTGAAGTAAACAACTTGGAGGTTGGATTGAAGATATAATTTCCTCAAATCTAATCACCTGAATGTTTATATAACACTACAATTAGTTTGAATGATACCAAACTCTTGTTTGAAATTTCAAACAAACCGAAATTTTAACTTAACACCTCTGTTCGGTTGACTCTATTCAAACTTCAGATTTGTTTATCCTAAAAAAATTTTCTCTCTCACTTGCGACGGACATTTTCACTGGAAGTATTTTACAACAGAATGAATTATTTTTGTGAATGGCTCTTTTCTCGATCAATTTAAGCTTTCCAGCCTCGTCATGAAACAACTCCATTCTATCGTATCAGTAGCCACCGCAATAGTTATTTACGTAATTAGTGGGATATGGACATTATTATCGCACGCATGTGAAGTTTGCACATAAGTGCGTTAATAATTCCTATCACACGTGTTACGTACAAAATTTTATCTACAACTGTTTATTAGTATTATTAACAGTACCTATAATATAAAATTTGAAAAAAATTTCAATCCAACGTATTTTTAATAATATTGACTGCAAACATAAGGTACTGTGTATCATATTTTGTGACCATAGCAACAAAGACAAACAAGGCTGTGAAAAAAAAATAAATTAGTTATGTCATCAAATTTTCTAAGTTGAATGAACAAAAATCTATAAATATGAGTTCAAGCGAAGAAAATCTCCTTTCGGAAATTGAAAATGCAGCTTCCAGTGTTATTTTAAATATTTAATTCTGGTATTAATATGTTTCTAGATTCTCATTACCGCACTAGTGCGGTAATGTAATCAAAAACGCACTAGTGCGGTAATATACGTCATTTTGACACTAAAAATAGTGTCAAATCGTACCCGTTACATGACAGTTGTAGATAAAATTTATATATGTTATTCTAGAATATTTGTGTACCACTGTGCTGAATAATACACAAATAATAGTGATGGAAATTGAGTTGAGTAATGTAATAATAAGACAAACCTGTGATAAATTCGAAGTTGCAGTTTGCCCGAAGACGAATCTATGATCATTATCAGAAGCGAGCAGTTTTCTGCATATTAATAATGATTTTGGAGTGAGGAAATTTGGGAGGCATGTCATCAACATGAATATAAATTACGGGAAACGACGGTGAATAAAGACTTCGTAATTATGAAAATAAACAGTAGGAGGGAAGTAATAATAATAAACGTGAGAAATTAACTTTTGAATCCGTAGATAAATGAGTTTGAAGAAATTGGGAATTTTTTTATTAAAACTGATAACAAGCAGTTTTAATGAAATTGCTAGTTAGTATTGCGTTAATGAAAAAAATAGGGTACAAGCATAAATTTTGCTATTGGTGGAAATTGACGCTTTATCAGGTCTCATAACACCTTGCATACCTATTTTTTCAAAAAAATATAAACCTTACTTTTAAAACGAGTATTTAAAATCATAAAATTTGAAAGACCGCCAAAACGCGCTTTACGTCATAAAGATGGCTGCCTCAAGGAGTGACGTCATTTGTCTACGTTCTTATTCGTGTATCACGCTCTGAGTTCTTGTGACCTAATTTGTTTCTGGAAGCTTTACAAATGGATAAGGCCGAAAAAAAACTTCGTATTACAAGTATTGTTCCAGGGTATTGATCAACGACTATTGAAACTCCAAAAAAAATATTTGTTACTTCACCTGGTGGCGCGAAACACCAGCACTCGCGAAACGAGGTACTTTAATGTATATTCGAAAAGTCTAGATATTGAATAATAAAAATGTTTATACAAAGTACAAATCTCAGTAGTTGAAGGGATTACTATTCTTTAAGAAATATAATAATACGATGTATGCGTTAGGCAACACTGCTACAAATGGAGTAGACAAAAAGTGATTAAATTGATAAGAACCAAGTTTTGGGCTTACCATTACCATGGTTTGCGTCATGGATTGTTAATGTCTTTCTAACACATTACGTAGGAAGAAATTGATATTGAAATTAATTTTTCTGATACAAAGGCACCTACTAATAGGTAAACTATTTCAATTGCTTAATGACATTCATCTGGATGAGAAATTCAAGCCAAGAAATTTATGTTGATATCCATAAATAATGTTTGGTGTATGGCTCCATAACAATTAAATTCAGTTCGACACGTAACACTCAGATCATGTTTGATTTCCGAACAAATTTCTGTATATTTCTTCAGTTCAGTTCCTTTCATGGACGAAACGTAGTATATATATATATATATATATATATATATATAATTGTTCATATCCGTACAGAATACGAGAGATACAGGCCCGTATTTGGAAAAATAAAGATGATGCTGACCCTGCAAAGACGATAGTCGTGATTTCGTGTGACATTATGGGAATCTAAATTCATTAAAAAAGGTTTTTAACACTTGAGCAGTTCAGCGAATCTGCTACAAACACAACTTCTTAAACTAGAACTATGGTCAAAAACATCTGGCATGACCTTCAGTGCTGAGAAAACAGAATGCATAATATGGTTTTAAATGAAACTAACTGTTTTTAAATGACTCCACAATATATTTGTAAAAATCTGTAAATTGCAAGTAAATTGACAATTGTTTCGATATAAATATCATCATCAGAATGACAGAAGTTACTTTTGACATGATGTATACTTGATATATATTTGGCTAGTCCAAATAGTGCCCTATCTAGTGATTGACTTAATATATACCTATGAATAGAAAAAAGAAGAAGATTTTACAAATAGTAGCTTTGATATTATTAGCCCTATGGGGATATTCTGGATATCTTTGTCCCATTTAAGATCAGTATGCATAATATTCTCGAAAAGAAAAACAATGCAGAAACCACTACTGAAACTCTATAACAAAAGTTTGATGTACGCTGAAGAAATGAAATTTCTTGGTTTGATATATGATCAACATCTAAACTGGAGAAATCATATCAAAAAAGTGATCCTTTCTTGTCAACCTGCACTCCACTTACTGAAATACACATCAAATAAACACTGGGGAGCCGAAGGAAAACTATTGCTATTGATATATAGAACACTTATCAGATCCAAACTAGCTTACGCCTCAGCTACATCAAATGTTCCGAGACCACTTGATACTCTACACAACAATGCATTACGATTAATATTAGCGGCATACCGTACAACCCCCACAAATAGTTTGAATTGCGAAGCAGGAGAAGCTCCACTCAAATACAGACGACAATACCTTAGTCTTTCATAATATGCAGCTAGAGTACGAGCCAATCCCAACTCTCCTATTTACCACACCATTTATTTTTGGCAAAATTTCTTCTTCTCACTCACAACACAGTACCACAATACATAAAAGAACACTCCAATATCTACAATCTATTGGCAGCGACATTTTCCCATCTGTGATTAACTGGTCTTCAATTTACCAGCTAACTCCTCCCTGGCTGATCAGTCCTCCTCCTGTGAATATATCCCTCTCACAATACAAAAAACAAGATATCAGCCCTCATATCTTCTCGAAACACTTCTCACAATCTCTGCTCAATTTTCAAGGTTATACTGAGATATATTCTGACGCGTCTAAAACTATGGAAGGAGACGCAGCAGCTGTAGTTGCACCCAGTGGAATAAAAACAGTCAAACTGCCAAACACTGCAAGCATTCTCTCAGGCGAACTCCACGCAATTCTAGAGGCTACAAAACTAATACGTTACAGCCTCCAGGACAAACACCTCATAATTACCGACTCACTTAATGCTGTAACCTTACTAACCAAAACATACACAAAAAATCCAATCGCATCATACATCAAACACGAGCTTCACAACTTAAGTCATCTTAACAAAGAGATTGCTTTCCTATGGGTCCCATCTCATACGGGAATAAAAGGGAACGAAACAGCAGACGAATATGCCCGTATCGCAGCAAGCCAACCAAACACGTCCACATACCACACGCATGCTTTAGATTTAAAACCTTATTTTCGACACCAGATACTCAACAACTGGAATACGGAATGGAAACAAAAAGCATCTAAACTTCCAACAAGTGAAACCTCACATGGGAAAATGGCAGTGCAACACAAATAAACGTCAGCATCAGTTCATCGTCACACGACTCCGCCTCGGACACACCAGGTTAACACACGAATATCTACTGACTCGGGAGCCTATTCCACTTTGTGTCCTATGTGATAAAACTATAACTGTGACTCATATCTTATTAGAGCGTCCATCATATGAAATCGAAAGGAGAAACTTCAAAATAGGAAAAACCCTTCAAGACATAATTGGAGAAAAATGCAACCCTCAAAACATTATTTCCTTCCTGAAACATATAAACATTTTCCACAAATTGTAACAAACTTCTTATTGAAATAATTTGTACATATTTATAAACTCCGCCGCTAATTACCCTAGAGGTAGAAGCGGTTATTGTAAATAAAAAAAACACTCACGAGACACAATTTTCGGAATTTGTAGACTACGTCTGGAATATTTCCAATTTTTCTCAACTACTTCATTTTCCGTGAAAAACGGAATTTTTTTTCGACCTCAATTATATTGTTTTAATTTTCCTCTGTACATGTTAATTGAATCCGGTTCACCTTGTATAGATAGTTTCAGTTCGTCGTTGCATACTTTGCATATTTTGCCTCCACCCAGAATTGCCTCAATTCGTGGTCTCTCTCAATCGTCTATTTGTTGAGGGTTTGCAAATGGCTTCCTATATTTTCTTGAACACTGGAGCAGACTGACACGGGCTTGGAATTTCAGAATCGTTTATTCAACGATGTTCTTCTGCGTAACCCTAACATAATCTCAAACCCCACAGAGGAACATATCATGCAGTTGAAGCTGATTAATTAGAACGCTACGTAAATTTAATTAATCTCTTATACGCAATTCAAACAAACTGAAATGTAATTAAGCGGCTGGTTGTTTGTGAATGTAAATATATATTTATTTTTATTTTCTAGGGTTTTGTGAAAAATGTAGACACAAATGATAACTTCAGCTATTCCTGCAATAACTCGTACAATATAATTTATCTAGTAACATAACATATTATGTATAGACCGGTAGCCCATGACTCATGTGGGTTTTATTATTTTGAATGGGAACCATCGAGTTTCATGTGGAATAAAAGTAGAATAGGGCTTTTTCCCTGGACCCTAACTGGATAATCAACGATATAGTGAAGATTGGAAACCTTTTCACGAAAATAAAATAATTGAGTTATGGATGGAGTGTACTTGGATGCATTCCTTGGGTACTACTTTTCATCCGAAAAAAACATGACATACAAATCCTAGTGATACTGATGGATGATGAGCAAGAGTTGAAAACTGATGGAATTTTAAAGGTTATATACAGGGCCACCTATATTGGCAGGATTAATCTAACTTATCTATTTTTTTCATTGGAACACCCTGTATATTTCCACATTTTTTCATTCCCTCACATTTTCTTCTTTCTGCGGTATTATGTGTGATACGAGTTAATATACAAGATATTAGCACTTTTTTATTAATCTTCTAGTAACATCAACACCCTGTACCATTTTATGGATTTGATATCAAGGAATCTATTCACGTAACCTTATTCCTAGGGGCTATTGATGATATTGTTTCAACGATAGCAGCACCAGTGCATGGCAGCCTATACGCTGATGATATTGTAATTTACACAAGAGGTAAGAACATAAAAACAATTCAAAACAATTTACAAGTGACTATCTTCGAAATACTTTCAAAGCTGAAGATTTATGGATGGCAGCTATACACACAAAAACCAAGTGCATCCTATTCGCTCGTCGAAGCACAGACCTATTGCCAAACCTCACAATTAATAATCAACAAATAACAGTCGTCAACGAAATCAAATATTTGGGAATGACATTCGATCAGAAGCTTAATTGGAATTCACATTGCGAACAACTTGAGGAATCCTGTCTCTCAGGTATCAATATGCTAAAACTATCATCAAACGTCAATTGGGGAAGCGATCGTAATACTCTCCTAGATATATATAAATATTACATTCGATCTTACTTAGATTATGGAGCAATAGTGTACACTACAGTAAATAAAAAAGCATTAGCAAAACTTGATGTGATCCAACGCTCAGCATTACGGTTAACAACAGGAGCATTTTACACGAGCCAAAGAGAAAGCATTCTTGTAGAGTCAGGGGAAATGCCACTAAACCTACGCAGCGAACTACTTAGCTTACAATACTCAATAGAGGTACACTCAATTAAATCTCATCCAGCAAAAAACGTTACTTTCGCCAGCAAATTCCAATCCCTCTTCATCACCTATCCACGAATAACTCCGCCATTCTATGACAGAATTAATAGATTATGCCAAAAATACAGCATTATTTATCCACCAGTTTACAGCTGTTCAGATGAGGCATCGCCACCCTGGACTCTCCAAACCGTGATATGTAATACGCAGCTCACTGAATTTAATAAGCATGTACACCAAACCAAACTTATCCTAAATAGCTTCAGACACATCCTCACGAAGTACCATAACCACGAAATTATATACACAGATAGATCAAAACTTGAACACGGGACATCGTCAGCAGTAGTAACAAACAGTGGCACCTATGGATACAAACTACCTGATGATTACAGTATATTCTCAGCGGAACTGTATGCTCTTTATGAGGCGACACAGCACTGCATCGATCATATTTCAAAATTCTTCCTCATAATCACTGAGATCACTATCGAGAGCATCAAACAAATGTTCCCAACCAATTACTTAATTATGCGAATTAAAGAGCAAATACATCACATCCTTAGTTCAAACAGAATAATAGAGATACTTTGGGTCCCTTCACATATCGGAATCGACTGCTCGCCAAGTAGCGAGTGTGTGGACGGGTTGATCGCTACTTGCCGATGACCAATTTTAGTATTTGTGCAGTGCTCGCGTAGTTCCCGTTGTGTGTCGGTCTTTCGAAACAAAATCAAAGGAAACGAATATTTGCCGTATAACGCTCTGAATCCGCATCCAACGAATGGCGAATATCTGGTTTAGGTGCTTGTCATTTGGCGCACACCTTGCCGAGTAACTCAACTACTTATCACTCTGCGAGCAGTCGCTTGGTACTCGCCGAATGCCGCATGTCTGGCGCCGCCTTTCGGAGTAATCACCGAATGACAAGCACCTAAACCAGATATTCGCCATATGTGGATGCGGATTCAGAGCGTTATACGGCCAATACTCGTTTCCTTTGATGTTGCTTCAAAAGACCGACAAACAACGGGAACTACGCGAGCACTGCACAAAGACTAAAATTGGTCATCGGCAAGTAGTGATGAGCCCGTCCACACTACTTGCTACTTGGCGAGCAGTCGCTCGGTACTCGCCGAATGCCGCATGTCTGGCGCCGCCTTAACACTATTAACACAGTATATGAACCAACCAGTAGTATATCTCTCATGAATTTCATTCATAAATTGCCAGAGCTTTTGATAACCTTGAACGGATCGTTTTACGATTCACTTCACCATAGGCGTGGGTGCATACGTTTTAAAGTGACTTGAACGTGTTAAATGTTTCTTCTTAAATATTGTAGAACAGTACACTGATGAGTGAATAAAACAATAGTCTTATACAAAATATTTTCGGTTTTTCCATATTACAATTTTTATTTTGTTGCGATTTTTAAAATCTTTATTGACAAATTCCCTGAAAAAAGTTTTATTAAATATTTTATTGGAAAATCAACACAAGGATGTACAAACTCTGTTGTTTGACTGATATTTATAAGTGATTCAACAATATTATATTCCGTAGCAACTTTCTCAAAATTCATTTGGAATAATGTTTCCAATAATGAGATGTATTGTACAAAATTTTCATGCGGCATATTCAAGTTTCCAAAAGTATCCTCATTCGTATTTTCATAAGCTCTAGGGTATCAATATAAAGACGAATCGTCTTAATTCTGATACGCTTGTGAATACTTCTCACATACGCTGCATATGAATTTCCGAACATTTTTTTATTGAATAAACACAAAATTGGAATTGGAATAGCCTTTTTTAAAAGGAGTTTTCTTTGATGATGTTGCATAATCATGTCTGATTCAAAATGAGCACCACATAAACGATGACTACTATTGTATATAAGTAGTTAATAGTTTTGGCATCAAGTCAGGCCTATCGCATGCTTCGAGCCAAACTTTAGCTTTGAAACAAAAACAACAAATTGAATCAATGCATGAAACTGAGGCTCATAACTGTAATATGAAGATCAAATAATAAAGTATTATACATTTCGTATGAAAATACAAACAGTTTCTCACCTTTCTGAAAACGGTAAAATTTTTCATCACAATTATGATATTTATTGTTACATCCATGAACTACACACACACTACCCGCTTTCTTGTTTTTAATGGTATTCATTGCAAAAAAATGCTCATAAATTATAAAAATAATACCAAAACCCCGTAAAAATAAAAGCTGTGATAAATAATTTTATTCGCAAATTCACCACTGGCACTTTAGTTGGATCGCAGCACAGCACTGGCCGCCGGATTATATAGTCATCCGAACGACGTTGTAGGTCACAGAGTGTGACGTCACGAGATAACATACTGGTTCGTTCATATACTGTGCTATTAACATAGCGCATTATTTGTTTTATATATATTATGAAGTATTGGTCATAAGAATGATCATTTACTGGGTTTTATTGAATCGTACTGAACATTCAATTTATCACTTCTTCAATGTGTCCTACACCTAATTGCCGTATTTGTGAATAATTGATGATACTTTTAGCCAAGCATAATTTGAAAGGAAAATTGGTTGAAATTTTATTGGTTTGACGGTAGAAATATTTAACTAAAAATAACTCTCGGGAAAAAATTACAAAATAATCTAGTCTGATCCATAATTGATTGTTATTACCGAAATAAATAGGTACCTACTTAAGATTGTTGATGAACATTACTAAATGATAGGTTATTGTTATTATATCACAAGCATAAGCATCATTATACAAAACCCAAATTACTGATATCCCCAAACTTGACCCCCATTATCAAATGAACAAAAAAGGGAAGTAACGTTTAATATTGTTACATAACAAAAATAACAAGAAAATCGTTGAATAACCTCCATCGAAGTCGATACATAATTGCAAACGATCTTCAAAGAAGCGACTCACATTTGTTAACACATTTCTGTTCAAGCTCATAAATTATTTCTTTTTTCTTTCCTTCATACTTTCTTTCGTTGTAGGAGGTGTACACATCTTTTATATAGCCCCAGGAAAAAAGGCCTGGGGATATCATCAATAACACAAAAATTGAGACAATAGGGCATGTGTAATCACAGACATATAAAAAACAATAGACAGAGCTATTCATTCATAAAATACGAAATGTTTATACTCCAACATTGTTATGATCAGGGGCGGTGAAGAGGCAAAGCATATGACCATTGTTGGAATATGGCGGCCGACAGATAAACACCATAGACGGAGAAATAACGGGGGCAAATGATTGAATAGACTCAATTCGGGAATTTTTTCACAATATTTTCGATTTTTTAAATTAAAACTTAAAAAACAACTGTGCAACAAAAATTAGTATGAATATTAAAATTTGTTACTACTGATAAAATTCAATTTATCCAACTATCACATTGAAATATTTACTGCTCAAAAGAGAATATTACACATTTTCATTTTTTGAAACAACTTCAAAATTGTCAGTAAAAGTAATGTATATTGTAGATTATATTAATTTTCCTCTTCTAGGTAATACAAATTCTTGTGAGGTTTGTAAAATAAAAATAATTACAAAATAATACATATTTATTTTACAAGTAGTTACATCGTCAAAGTTAAGCCATTGATTGCGAAATAAGGACCTGCATCTCTCCTTAACAATTTCGTTCCACTGGTCCTTTGTGTAAAATCATTTCCTTCAAAATGATCAGAACATACTTCTGGCCTCTTAGGTAATTTTTTATCTGGTTGGAATCCAAGTATTTCCATCCAGGTATTTCTTCGAGCTTCGCTTACCGGAAAACTAGAAGAAATCATTGGAAAATTATAGGTACACAACAGTGGCTAGCTGTTTACCTATTTTTGTAGTAGAGGTATTGTGATATGAGGAAAACCACCAGTTAATTGTAAATTATAGTTAGGAATAAAATTACATAATTCCTAGCACCTATACAAAATGCAACAGGTACAGTAAGTAGTTGCCTATCAAAGCAAGCCTTACATGAAGTTTTTAATACCTCAAAACTCTCAGTCTATCCAAATTCCTGAACTACTTGTCTAATGCTTCCTATAGGTGAGCATCATAGACATTTTTTTTATATATAGGTATGTGCAGCATCTTATGTTTATTTTCTACAATCTGCTTAAATATGTGTAAGTATGTGAGTGGTAATTTCACCCAATTTTCTCCCTATCAAGCCAATTCAGATTGTGTGAAAAAAGGATTCACATACCCGCCTATGACTAACTTATTTACTACAACTTACCAGTGAAAAGATAGGTTGGGGTTCAAAAGGTCGATTTTCCGGCACACCACACACTGTCTCACCATAGTTTTAATTTTTTAACACTCTGCTTCACTAGTAAATACTAAATTAGGTGAAATACACGCAAATAAATCAAAAACACAGTACTCGCCACTTTAAATATCAATGAAATGATATTGGAATATGGCGGCTGCTTGTTGGGGTATTTTGCTAGCGGCTTTGCGGAATTCGCAAAATTTTAAAAAATGAGAGGAAAATTATACTATACTACCTTGTATGTAAAATAAAATTTAAGAGATTCAAACTCAACAAATAACAAATTTCCACACATATTTCCATGCAAAAATATATTCTGTTTGTAGAGAAATATTAAATAATAGTATCAAACATGAAGTATTAAAAGTCATTTTATATTATTCATCTGGCAACGCTGCGTTACTACAAAATAATTTGTAGTGAAGTAAGAATTAATGTTGGCACATACACATTTTGTGAACAACTCTGTCTATTGTTTTTTATATGTCTGTGTGTGTAATGCTTAGGAAGTGATAAAGCGTCATACAATACCATTCCATTACAGGCAGGATGTTCGGTTCAAGATAACACAGTGGAGGATCATTCCGATTTATAACCAATCCTGTGAATGAGAAGCGAACATCGCGCTATTTTAATTATTGTGGAAAAAAAAGAACGTGGACAAAAGAAGGACAGAAATTAGTATCAGAAAAGGCTATGAACAGTTTTGAGAGAATGATTGAAAAATGTGTGGCTGTAATATAATCCCCATGGATTCATGACAAGTAATAGATGAACTTTTTGTTTGGAATTTTGATGATTGATATAAATTTGACCTGTAGTTCATCATTACTTTTTCTTGGCCTTGGGTGCTGGTTTGAACATATGAACATCTCACATTTTAAGAAGTTGTTTGCAGCCTTCGTTCTTTCTGTTTTGATCTTCAAGTGAAGCCATACATCTGGAAGATTTGGTGAAGTTGACAATACATTTCCAATTTTCGATTTATACACAATCCAATTCATTAATCTGGAGATTGGAAAGACAGGAATATTAGGAGTTTCGATATCATTGGGAAAAATTCCCATAGGAAAGTGTTCTGATCTATGACTATAAGAGAGAGCTGACCAGCTTCTAGAAGAGAATGCTTTGTTTGATTCAATATCATATCAACAGTCTATTTAGCTTGACCAGGTGAAAAGATTCCAGTAGCTTTACCGTCATTAATTACAACAAGGTTTTAAAGGGGTCTGAATATTCCGTGAGAGTAACATAGTGTTTCGAAAAACTCATAGAGACCCACAGTTAACGAGAGCATTAAAATCTCCACCTAATAGGCAATCATATGGAATTTGCTTGAATATATTTATATGGTCCTGTTCAGTAACTTTAACTTTGGATTGCCTCTATAAACCAGCTACTGAGATATTTGTATTATTTATAAATACATTTCTCGATACATTTTTATAAAAAATTTCAATTTTCCTGTTGAAACCTGGGGTAAAGTTCATTATTTGGTAGTTAACTTCATTGCAAATATAAATAGCCAGTCCCCCATAGCTATCAGGTCTACTTTGATTTGAAATATTGAAATTTTTCAGTTCAACGGTCTTTGATGGTTTGAACCATTTTACTGAAATGATGACAATGTCAAAATTTTCTCCTTCAAATATTTCCTGAAGTGATTGTCTGTCAGCAATTAAGGATCTTGCATTCCACTGAATGGTTTGAAGTGTTTCTAGAGCCATGTATTAGTTGAAGAGATTTTCTATAACATTTTTATAATACGAAATGGCAGCATCTGTGAAATGCAGAATTAAATTGGATAAACTTTGACATTGTTAATCTTGACATGGGATAATTCGTCTGTTTACTTTTTTAGTATGTTCATTGTTCGAAGTTATCAAATATACTAGATTTGATGAGGTGGCTAATTGGCCCATTCCTGTTGTGAATATGCATTGTAATGTGTGTTTCTTAGCTTGATCTGAGTTGTAATGTCCTTTACTACTTGATCTACGCCTGCGCAGAGACTGCAGAGATCTTCACCATTTTGTTGAATATAAATAATTAGATCAGATATAATGATTATCCAACTTTTGTATTTATACTTCCAGTGTATGTGTCTAAATCGTCTGATAGGAAGTTTTATTGACTTCAAAAAAAACTTGAACTGTTCAGTTGATTTTTTGATCATGATATATTAGCTTTGGGTGAACTTATTACTATTTATTCAACCTCTAGTTAGCACATACCAAAACTTCCAAAGGGTGAAACGCTAGTGATGGAATGTGGTTTAGTTAATTATTCATTAATAGGATATCGCAATGTACGAAAAATTGATTTCTCAATAGAAAAAGCATTTTTGCAGGGTGGGGCAACGAAATTCCGTTAAGATTCAAAAGTGGCACTAATAACCTTCTTTCATTGATGTGACACCTTTTCCTCAGCAGGTTAGACTTTTGGTCTCGGCTAAATAAGGCTTACAGTAACAACGATATAATTCACTCTGTGAACCCTTACTTTGTGGAGTTTAATAATAATAATATTAAAAAGGTATTCAAACGAGACTAACTGTTTCTGGAGAATTCCGCTCTAATAAAAAAATATACACATAGATTCAAAGGTTTTGCATCACCTTCTTCGGATGCGAAGGAATTTTTTTGTTGATTTCTTATCAATGTTGACCATTTCAATATGTTCCATATTTTTGGCAATATACAGATGTTTACGTTTTTTTTGTAAGATAACATTTTTAGTGCGATCATTTTAACATTCAAGACATTTGATTTTTACGATTTTAAGTGCAAACATGAATCGTCAAGTCATAAGTGAGATTGACCGTGCAAGAATAGTGGCTTTAGTTGAAGAATGTCATTCTCAAAGGCAAAGTGATGTGTCTCGTGCATGGAACCGGTATCTCCAGACCAATTCTCCTCGTAATAGACCTAGAAGCGGTAGAAGGCGTGTTACTAATCAGCGGCAGCACGGCTACATCCACTTAACTATCCGAAGAAACCCGACCATGGCAATACCAGCACTCCAAAGAGATATGAGACATGCGTTGGGAGTTCAAGTATCGATCTCGACATTACGTAGATGAATACTTGCGACAGGTTTGAGGTGTCGCCGACCAATAAGAGTTCCCAGACTACAACCTGAGCACAGAGTTCGCCGACTACATTGGGCTCCTCAAGGACACGCGGTCTTGCCTAAAAAATTTTGGAATTCGGTGTTTTTTCCGACGAGACAAGGATTTGTTTGGTACAAGATAGTCATCGAATAGGTGTGTGGCGGGATCCAACGAGAGTTGCTCAGCTTGCCCATGCTCGCCCCGTGCCGCCCTTCAGAGGAGGAAGTGCTATGTTTTGGGCTGGTATCATGTTAAATGATCGCACAGAATTAATTCATGTGGAGGGAACGATGACTGGTGATAGGTATCTCAGAGAGATTCTACATCCTCACGTGAGACTATGGCGCGCAGCTGTTGGCAATTCCTTCGTTTTTATGGACGATAACGACCGACTTCATCGGACCAGAGCTGTGAATGAGCATCTTGAAACTGAAGGGATCAATTGTTTGAACTGGCCTGACCTATCTCCTGAAATGAATCACATAGAACATGCTTGGGACATGCTTGCCAGGGCAGTGGCAGCACGCAGAAATCCACTCAGGAGTGTACAAGAGCTTGTTCATGCGGCCCAAGAAGAATGGAGGAATATTCCTCAACAGAATATCAATAATTCGGCAAACAGCATGGGCAGGCGACTTCAAGCTTGCATAAATTCTAGAGGTGGAAATACTCTTTATTAAAAGTTCTTATGCAGGTTCTCACTTAACCTTTTCTTTAAAAAGAATCAATTTGTATTTAATTTATTTAATTTCTAAGAATACTTTTTATGTTTAAAGCAAGTTTATTATTTGATAATAAAAATTTTTGACAAATATTCACGTTTTTTTTTTATTGAAACTAATTATTTGATTAATCTCTGATCCATTTATAATGAACACATTTTTTTTTTCGGAGATTTAGGGTGATGCAAAACTTTTGAATCTATGTGTATATGTAGGTATATACATATATGAAAATTCCAAATTATTTTGATAATTATTCAGATATTTCTTATTTATCAAGATATCCTATTTATGAATATTCAGCTTAAACACATCTAATCACTAACGTTCCGATTTCGCTTTTTCAGCATAATATTTATCCAGAGATCTGCAAGCAGATCGGAAATTCCGTCATTATAGGTGATCTCTTCGACGTTGGGAATGATAAATGGAAAGTGAAAGGTATGTTTTTTGGTGTGGCTATTTTTTATGGTGCAGAGGTTGTAGGAATGGGGGGATGCATACCACTTCATGGTCCTCAGTGAAATTATGAATTTTGGTTTGTACCTCTTGTGGAATAAGTTCTTCGGAATTTGGAGGAGATCGGTGCAATTTGAATTCGATTATAAACAAGAAATATGTGTTCCTCAATCTTCATTTTTGTTCAAAAGCTTGTGAAGCTCCATCTGGGAGCAGTACTCGTATGAGAGAGTTCCGTAGATTTATTGATCATACTGGAGCTGAAGATTGTACTGGAAAGTGAAATGACGATTTGGATGGAGAAGTCCGAGCTTAGGTTTCTCCGTGAAATCTGCTGGAAATTAAAGCTCTAGAAACTGAGGAGGCCTGAGAAAAGCGTGAGGATAAATAATTTTTCTTTCTGAGAGTATAGAAAATTTGTCAGAAGACTAGGGTTGGCTTCCAATCGTTGTATGACATTTTCACAAATGCTTTGAACAAGATATTTCTCCTTTCTGAAATGATTATCATTAGAACAAATGATTCTGGCCCTATCGTATGAAGATTTTACTACCCCTTTTTATTAACATTTCCAAAATAAGCTAAAAACAAAGCGCTATCCCAATAAAAACCGTTCCTGGAACGTGCACTTCACTGGATTCCATTTTTAGTAGACTATCATATCGTTAGAATGTCATAAAAAATAGTATATTGTTTTATTAGGAGTAAAAGTATAACTTTTTGTGGCGAGTCTGAATGTTAGTGAGGCCGACAATTTCAGACGAGCCACAAAAAGTGCTTTTGCTCCGAATGAAACATGCTATTTTTTCCGCAAACGACATCCAGACTATAGAACTAATTAATATTTAAATAAAAATTCAAAACAAACAACAACGAAGTTGATAAATTCAGAGAATGATAATTATAAAACTGCGCACTACATTTCAGTGGTTACTGGTTTTGTGATTGCCAAGTCAAAAACAAATTTGACAGTTCAATAATATTTCATAATGTCAGAAATATTGTAAGTGATTTCAAGCAACAATTGGACTGTGTATTTTTGGTAAGTACTTGAGCATCAAAATTTCGTTTGTTGTAGTAAAGTGTACTGAAATTTTCTTTTAGATTATATTATGTCGGATTCAGAACCCAACTGTACACCGCCCGACGTTGTTGACATTGCTAAGGCAGCTACGAATGATTTAATTCCAACTAAGTCAAGTAAAGTTTATAATCATGCTTACGAAAGATTTCTCACATGGTGCAATGATAAAAACATTTCAAACTATTAGGAAAATGTGTTACTAGCTTATTTTTTGGAAATGACAACTAAATTAAAAATGAAGAGGTCAAAAATGTGGTCTCAGTATTCCATGATAAAATCATTACTGAATATTAAACATGGATTAGATAGCAAATATATGAAACTACGTGCTTATCTGAAGAAGCAGAATGAAGGATATACTCCCAAAAAGTCAAAGGTATTCACAAAAGACCAGTTTGAAGATTTTTTAAATAATGCACCTAATGAGCAATATCTAGGAATTAAGGTTAGTTATAATATTCTAACCTGCATAAATACAATCAAGTTTTTAAATACATACTACTTTTAGGTTGTTTTAATAATGGGCGTATCTGGAGCATGTAGATGCGATGAAATGGTGAACATGACAATAGACGATTTAAAAGATTTAGGATCTGTTATTAATATAAAGATTCCTGATAGTAAATCTTAAAAGCCACGATCGTCCACAATTATTGGAGAAAAATATATAAATCTTTACAGAAAATATACTTCTTTACGTCCACAAGCTATGGAAAGCCGACGCTTTTTTTTGAAATTTCAAAAGGGAAAATGTTATCGCATGGTCATGGGAATTCATACAATTAGTAACGTACCCAAAACAGTAGCAACTCATTTAAAACTACCGAATTCAAAAGATTACACCGGCCATGCGTTAAGAAGAACTTCAGCTACTTTGCTTGTGGATGGAGGAGCTGATATTACTTGTTTGAAACGGCATGGAGGTTGGAGGTCGAGCACTGTCGCTGAAGGATACATTGAAGACTCTTTGTCTAATAAAAAACAAACTGCAGAAAAAATCTTGATGTCGAATTCTTCTTCACTGTACCTGTATGCAGCTTCTCATGAGCGAAATTATGTCGACGTTGATGTAACAGAAGCAACAACAAGTAAGGAGTCGCGGGAAATTTTGTCGATGAACTCTTCCAATTCTGCACAAAATTCGCTTGATCGCTTGAATTGGAAGTGAATAAATCAGGTAGTGCATTAAATATGTGCGGTGCAACCTTAAATAACTGTAATTTTACTATTAATAATTATTATCGTTAATAAAGTTTAAAAGTTCAACTAATAATTATTTTCCCTGTTAAAAATTCTACTTTTTGTACGGCCGTCAGCGTACAAAAAAGTGGCGTCTGTGAAATCATACTTCAACATCATGAATTGACGTTAATAATGTCTACTTTTTTTGACGTTTGCGGAAAAAATATTTTATTCCACATTTTACCAGAGGTGTGATCTACTATGAATGGACCTTAATAAAATTTGACAACAAAGTTTTGTAGTCTTAAACTTCAAAATATTATTGATTTTCTAGTTGTCATATTTTTTCGTTGTGTCAGATAGGGACCAAAAATTATTTTATTAATTTTATTACTAGTTAATCTTGACAACGGTAGCTGGAACGCTACCGAAACGTCGAAATAAAAAATGAAAAACATTATTGTGGTTTGATTCCCAGAAGAATGAGAGAAAAAAGAATAAATAATGCCATAAGGAGCTTACAGAAGATAAAGATATTGCATGCCTTCTGGGATGAGTTGGTCGAGACTGAAGAAATGACGATGTCTTGGTTGGTTTTTTTTTTTTTTTTTTTTGTTAATTGGGGTTCCAATTAGGAGACGTGGTTATTCGGAGAAGCTGTAAGGCCTCTCTGGAGTTTGAAGGTTAGATTGGGATGTTATTGGTAATTGTGGAAATTCGTCGTCTCCATCTCCTTCGCATTTAGTGTTTGTTCTGGTACGAGACATTGCGAGAAGTGAGTAAGGGTGGTTTGCTTAATATTGATTCTCCTACACTGGTGCACCGGTGTACTGGTGGTGAGGAGTGATTTCTGGAAATATGCTGTCCCCGAGTAGTTTGTTGAATTATTGTTCGCGGACTGGTCTATTTTTCAGGCTGTAGCAACAATGGTATGAATCAGTAACCGTTTTTAGGGTTCCGTACCCAAAAGGTGAAAAGCGGACCCTATTACCAAGGCTTTGCTATCCGTTCGTCTTTCTGTCTGTCTGTCCGTCTGTCACCAGCCTGTATCTCATGAACCGTAATATTTGGACTGTTGAAATTTTCACAGATGATATATTTCTGCCTCCGCTTTAACAACAAATATTAAAAAATAGAATATATTAATTATTTAAGGGATCTTCCATACAACAAACGTGATTTTTACGAAAATTATTTTGATGCCATCTATGAAATATTTATTGTGGATTATGGTATGAAACCTTACGGCTCGCACTTGGCCAGTTATTTTATTACGTACCTGCTCGATGTTATGCAAGTACTCGTGCACTCGAGTACTATATCACTTTCAGAATACGTTTTCATACTTAACTGTACTTGCCTCGCAAACACCGGCTTGATGCTTATACAGGGTGGGGCAATCTTCTGACATCGGAGGATTACATCGTTGTGGTGATAGATAGAACTTTATAGTTTTTTGTGAGCCAATACAGTTACTTAGGGCACATTTTGAAAATACTTTCGATTCTACAGGGTGTTCCAAAACCACGTAACAGCACAAACTTACATTTTTTTAAATGGAACGTACTATATTTTGTTCAAGAATCAA